>CAOLHI010005312.1:0-75063 GCA_948474755.1 Ctenosaura bakeri
TGCAGAATAGAGTGGTACCATTACCTCCCTCGATCTAGACACCATACTCCTATTGATGCAACCAAGGCCATTTCCGCACTACAGTGTTAAAGTGCCGCTATTCCACTTTCAATGCCCTGTGGAATTCTGGAGTTTACAGTTTACTGAGACCAAAGAGCTCTTTGGCTGAGAATTCAAAGTGCCCTTTCCTAAACTACAAACCCCAGAATTCCATAGGAGGTTGATAGCAGAATAGCAGCACTTTAACACTGTAGTGAGGAAATGGTGCAAGAATCACGTTGGCTTTCTTGGCTGCTGCATCACACTGCTGACTCATGTTCAGCTTGTGATCTACCAAGTCTCCTAGATCCCTTTCACACGTACTGCTATCCAGTCACGCGTCCCCCACCCTATATTTGTGCCTTCCATTTTTTCTGCCTAAGTGTAGGACATTACATTTCTCTCCGCTGAAATTCATTTTGTTAGCTTTGGCCCAGCTTTCCAATCTGTCAAGGTCATTTTGAATTTTGATCCTGTATTAGCAACCCTTCCCAGTTTGGTGTCCTCTGCAAATTTGATCAGCAGGCCCTCCACTCCTTCATCCAAGTCACTGATGAATCATAGAATCATAGAATCACAGAACTGTAGAGTTGGAAGAGACCCCAGGGGCCATCTAGTCCAACCCCCTGCCATGCAGGAACACCCTCAAAGCACTCCCGACAAATGGCCATCAAGCCTCTGCTTGAAGATGTTGAATAGCACTGGGCCCAGAGCAGAACCCTGTGGCACCCCACTAGTCACTTCTCTCCAGGATGAAAAGCAGCCATTGGCGATCACCCTTTGGGTTCGGTCGGTCAACCAATTACAAATCCAACTAACAGTAGCCTTGTCCAGCCTGCATTTTACTAGCTTCATTGCAAGAATGTCATGGGGAACTTTGTCAAAGGCCTTACTAAGGTCAAAATATGCTACATCTACAGCATTCCCTTCATCTGTCAAGCTTGTAACCCTATCATAAAAAGAGATAAGATTAGTTTGGCATGACTTATTTCTGAGAAATCCATGCTGGCTTTTAGTGATTACGGCATTGCTTTCTAAGTAATTACAAATAGACTGTTTAACGATCTGCTCTAGAATCTTTCCTGGAGTTGATGTCAGGCTGACTGGACAATACTTATTAGGGTCCTCTTTTTTCCTCTTCTTGAAGATGTGGACGACATTTGTCCTTCTCCAGTCTGCTGGGACTTCTCCTGTTCTCCAAGAGTTCTGAAAGATTATTGCAAGTGGTTCAGAAATGACTTCTGCCAGCTCTTTTAATATCCTTGGATGTAATTCGTATGGCCCTGGGAACCTGAATTCATCTAGTTTAGCCAGATATTCCTGTACTACTTCTCTACTTATTCTGTGCTGCATTTCCCTTGCTTCCTCACCTGCTCCCCACACCCCAGGGGACAGTAGGGGGAAGTAGAATGAGGATAGTTCTTACCAGATTTCCAGTCAGTTTATGTTGCAGTTTCCTGAGGGAAACACCACACAGATACTTGTATATTTTTTCCCGTTAAAACCATTTTTGACCTCTTAAAAATTAACATATTTGTTTACATCTATCTGTACTATACCTAATAAAGTCAGAGGCTAGACTGTCATTCCCTATCAAAAAGATTTTTAAAGTTTATTGAATTAATAATACCTAAAATAAAATTAGCATACCTCCTTGTCATATATAAAATAAGGCTTGTATATTTATATACCAGATAGCTTCTTCACCTCAGATATGTAGGGGCATATATATATTTTTAATTCCCTGATCCAGCTGCTCTCTCTGTTTTACAGACTAGAACCTTCATGTCCCCTTAGCACATTAAAATACCTACAGTCTTTGTCACCACACCTAAAAAGGTGTATTAATGGAGCAGGAAAAGAGGCAGGAAAGGGCAACCAGATGCACCAAGAGATGAACAATTCACGTATGAGGAGGTTGGGTGGCCTCCATCCTCTGCTTTTATTTTTTTGGTTAAAGTGTTAGTTACACAAGATCTTGCTCTGTGGTTTAAAATTGGTCTTAAAATAAGATGTATATCAATTGATTGAATATTTTGTTGGAGAGATCCTGGCTAGCTAGTTCTGTATATTCAAATCCTGTGGCATATGTGTCAGACTGTTCAATTATCTAGAAACCAAGATTCTTGCTGATTTACTTTGCATTATACAGGGATAGGAATATAAGACATAAGAGCAGCCATGCTAGGTCAGACTGAAGGCCTCTGACAATCAGTTGTCCATGAGAAGCCTATCAGCCAGGGCTGAGTGCCACTCCACTCTGTATCTTGCACTCCCTGGAAACTGGTATATGGAAGACTTCTGCTCTCTTGCTAGCTCAACCTCTTAACTGTGTGAGACATAGATATTAATCTATTAATCTTTTGTTCACCCCTGCTTGGGAACACTGAAGTCAAAACTCAGATCCAAAGGCAAAATAACACTATATTTTTTGAATAAACTTGATTTTGTTCAGGAATATTCTGACTGTTACAATTCAGTGACAGAAGCTACAGATAAAAACGCAGAGAAGAGGTAAAGAATGTGAACACTAGCCGAAATGAAAAATGGGACCATCCCTGCTCTTCCTTGCCTACCTCAAGCTGCAGGCTTCCAGATTCAGAACAAACTGAGGCTTCTTTTACCTGAAAGAATAAGTCCAGGAGAATGAAACTGAAAATAAACTTATGAGTTACGAAGACGATATTGCTCCCCTTTATATGAACTCTACTCCCCGCAATGAAATTTTGCTTCAGTCCTCAAATTTCTAGCATTGAAGACAGTAATACTTTTTAAATGGATCATGCCTTGACTCTTATATTTCCTGTGTTCTTGTTCCATCAGTAATGCTGTGATAGCATTTTAGCTGCCTGCCCCTCTTCTTTACATGCCTGAACTCTATTTCTAAAGGATCAATTGATGTTTTGAGTTACCGGAATGCTAGAAATTTGGAGACTGAAGAAAAAATTCTGAGAGAGGGGAGAAATTTTATTTGGGAAGTCAGTGGCCTCAGTTTGCTCACCCACCACCAGCAACGAATCTCCTGTTGAATTGACTGAGGGCTATTGCTGTAAATAATTATTAAATAAAAACCAGAGGTCCTGGAAAAGCTACAGGAAGTCCGTTCTTGTTAATAAACCCCTGCTTGGCTGCTTTGTGTTTCCTCTGAAAACTAAATTTATTTCAAATTTCAATTCCCTTCAAGCTGCTGTACCTACTCAGAGCCGTATTTCCATGTGGTTTGATTCTGAGCTAGAAATTTAATCAGCAGGTAGAGCAGCTTCATAAACACAGTTATATTCAAATCCATGCCTCAATATTTTTCAAGGTTGTTGATTATGTCACAGTGTGATAGCCCGCTATTCAAATGGAAAGTAAGGGGGTTTAGATGCATCACTTTTGACACTAAAGCCACACATATGACAGTGAAAAATGAGAATTCAAGCCTCAATGCCAGCACTAGAATTAATTTGCAGATCACGACATGAACTGCTGCTGTAACGCTGGCATCTTGATGCTAAAATACCCCACTATGGTAGAACAATACTTTTACTAACAAGGTTCATTCTCAAATGAAAAACATCATGCAAATAAGTCAAGGAATTCCACTTGTTAATCGCAAGTAGTTTACATACTGTGCCAGCAGGAGATACTGTTATCTCCTAAACTCTGGTGACTCTGAAATTAAGGGAAATGTGGAATTTAAATAACCACAATACCTATGGGGGTTTATGACTGGCATTTAAAGACACAAGCTAAACTATACTTGAGCTTTCCTTAAATCATCAGAGTAAAGAATTCATTATTTAAATAAGACGTCCAATATAAAATACGTTGGCTTAATGTCAGATGGTTCTTTAAAATAACTGTAAAAGCTTGCACTCGCCTTTGCTTATACTTTAGTCTGCTAAAAATGAATCCTGCCATAGGCCAGCAACTGATGGCCATTGCCACAATCTGCCCATGAGGACAGAATTCTTTTCCAGCTGTTGGCTAAACTGCTGTCATTTCATAGAATGATTGATTGATAGCATTTCATCCCACTCTTCCACTCTGCAAAAAGGAAAGAAGACAGGGCCCAAGAGAACTTAAAACACCAGTAAAAATTGATTAAACAATAAAACCATTATATTCGATACCAGAAACAAATTAAAAAATAGAACCATGTAAATCAAACCCCAAAAGACATCAAAAGGAGATGGACTGGTATTCTACATATAGGTCATTTCCACACTACACTGTTATAATGCTATTCAGTTGCATAGAGACAGGGGGGCAATGAAGGTGGTTTGCCCCCAGCAGCAATGTTTTGGGGGCAACCTGGCTTGTAACCATGCCCCCTGCGTGGCATGGCCACACCCCCACGCACCATGGTCATGCCCCCACACTGTAGCCCCGCACCCTCCTGCCCCCCCCATGCACTCCAAGCTCTGCCACTGATGCTATTATTCCACTTTCAACCTCCTATAGAAACCTGGGGTTTGCAGTTTAGGGAAGCGCCTTTGGAATTCTCAGCGAGAGAGCTCTTTGGCCTCAGGAAACTAGAAACCCCAGAATTCCACAGGATGTTGAAAGTGGAATAACAGCACTATGGAATAACAGCACTATAACAGTGCAGGGCAGAAATGGCCTTAGTTACCTAGCTACCTTAGTTGCTTTACTAATCAGTGTCTCTCAATCCATTCTACTCCAATCTAGTTAATCCTGACTTATTGTTGCAAGAGATGGATATCTGTTCTCTTATTGAAGAAGATGCAGCAGACTGGTGTTCCCTCTTCTTCCTCCACTGATATTTGGTGTAACAGCCAGAAGCATGATCTTTGTAACAATTTCTACCAGCACTGGAGATTGCTGGAGAACAGACCCCCACCACTCACAGAAGCTGCTGCCCAGAAAGCCAGGACTGGAGGACTTCTATGATCTTTGCATATTCCCTACACTGTTGAATATGGAGAGATTATGAATACAAATCAATTGTGAATGCATAACTCTTGTTTACACATTTGTAATTGTGATCATGAAATCCAGCCATGTGTCTTTGCTCCATTCCTAAATGCAGCAAGAATAGGAACAGAACAGAGCCTGTTTCAAATTTTAGTTTAGTTTAATTTATATATATCCCATTTTTCTCCTGATATGGGACTCAAGGCAGCTTACAACACGGCTAAAACAGGATAAACCTGATAATAAAATGGCTGCAACACAATTAAACAATCTGTCAATTAAAAAAAAACCCTTTTTTTTTAAAAAAAAAAAAACATAAAATCATTTAAAAATACAACGATAAAGATGAAAATATGTTGAACCCCTCCTTGTGAAAAAGACTGCCCACAACCAATCTGGAGAGCAACACAGAAAACATTCCTCTTCTGCATACCTTTGAATCTTCCATGTGCCAGCCACTAGGTATTTGGGGCTTTAAAGTTTTAAAGATTACATCATGAAATCATCCTAGAGACAAATTGGCAACCAGCGGCAAGTATTCTCTATCAGAATAATAGAATGGAAATACCATGTGCCAGTTCACAGCATAGCTGCTGCATTTTGCATCAACTGAAGCTTCTGGAGAGTCTTTGAGCCATATTGCAGTAGTCAAAACATAATGTAGCTAAGGCATCCAAGTCAGGTAAGGTCACAGCGGGTATTCTAAGAGGAGGTATGAAAAGCACTTCTTGCCACCACTGTCTCCTGGAAATCAGGGACAGCACAGAGTCAAGGAATATGCAGGCAATGAACTTGATCTTTCAGAAGGAATGGAGTCTCTTGAAGAACAGTTTGAATCCCAAACCCCAAATAATATTTTCTACTGATCAGTAGCACCTCTGTCTTTCCAAGATTAAGTTCAGTTTGTTCATTCTCAACCACCTTATTATAAGTCTCAGGTAGCCCTCAAGAATGTCAACCTGCTTTCTTTGTATTAGGTGACAAGGAGCAATAGAGGTAGATGTCTTCTTCATATTGATGACTCTTCATTCCAGAATTCTGAACAACCTCTCTTACCAGTTTCATATAATATTGAATAATGCTGCAGACAGAATAGAATCCCAGAAATCAAGATCATAAGCAGTGACTCTCCCATCAACATGATATGACTCATGTGAAACCACTGTAACACAAACCCCCAAGGCCCAATCCAGGTGGAGGATCCAGAAGCATACTATAATCATAGTATCCAGAAAGCTACTATATTGTGGCCTATTATAGAGAATCCATTACATTACTTAATTACTATTAAAAGTTTTTTTTAACCTCTCAGCCTACTGGGGCTCCCAAAATGATGCACAACAAAGAAACACATTCTTGGAAAAAAGTGCTTAACACTATTTTTAAAAATCAATTTGAAAACAAGGAAGCAACAAAGACAATCCCAAAAACCTAACCCTAAAACTAGTTTCAAGGATCAAAGACCATGCAAACAATATCACCCTAACTACCCACTAGAAGTTCCATAGAGATAGAGCCAGTCTGCCTTCCCTGGAAGGAACTTCCACCATTAAGGTGATGGTAAAGAGAGAGCCCTATGTTGTCTACTCACCAGCCTAGACTCTTACGGTGGACGTGATGGAGCTGTACTTTACAATGGCAATTTTATTATTATATTGTATCTTTTCTTAAAAAAAAATGTGTGTCATCCTGGAATTCTTTGTGGAAGAAATAGTTTATATATTTTGAAAAAAGAATAATAAGAACAAAGCCAATTTGAGTGGAGAGAAAGGATGTTTTATATAAGCTGCAGGAACATGAAATTCTTTATTTTGTACTACTGACTGAAAGACAAGACAACTAAGGATGACAAAACTAAAATGGAGATTACTGGGTTTACAATTATGTGAAGACTTAAGACACCAGAAGTGGATGAATTCCACTACTGAGAAATCATGCAGAACTGACTTTTTCTCACTGATTCAAAATAACAAAGCCAGTTTTCAGCTGAAAATCTCTGAAATAAACCCAACCATTTGTACTTATTTATCAAGGCTGGGATCTATATGTCATTCCCTGCTATGATAGCCACTCCCACTATGGATATTAACATTGGTTGGCATTCTGTATTGCACTTATGGATTCATAACCTAAAGCTATGGATCTGTAATCTGTTCTGTAATCTGTAACATGACATAGTCATGATTGTGGCATTAATGCCACAATTGCACGTGCCCTCAAACATCTACCTTAACCACCAGCAGCCTCACTGAAAGACAGAGGTCTGTTCAGCTGGCAATTGGGATACAGGGGGATGATGCTTCCAGCACCCTCCTGCGCATGAATGAGGCTGTGGCAAGGAATTGTGATCCTGCTTCTGATTATCACAGACTTGCTGGTAGGAGGGGTGGTGGTAGAAACATCATCTTCCTCTGCCCTGGACACAAGCTAAACAGATCTCTGTTCTCAATGTAGTTTTTGCCTGGTAATGGAAGTTTTGGGGAGCTTGGCCCATTCGTAACTAAGTAAGTATGTAGAACATGGGCCATCATCCATATCTAGGAAGCAAGTGTTCATACCTATAGGCCCTTGTTATTTTAATTATTCTGCATTTATACTTAGATGTGCTGGCTGCTTTTCCACTGTAGGACCCCCTCCATCCAGTGGCTTAAGACTAATTTGAAGAAATCATAAATTACCTAAAAAACACTACCAACAGCACTTAAACTGGCAGTATCAATAAAAACAAGAGCAACCTACTACCCGTTAGCTCTCAAAAGACAATCTGCTATTGAGCACTCAAAAAGGCCTTGCATCCCATAAGCAGGGGTCCTTGGGCCAGTAGGAGTCCTTGAGCCACCAGCTCCCAATCCCTGGAGAGTTTCCAGGAAAGATATAAACAGTTGCAGTCCATGGATGCAATTATGGCACCAGTCCCTGGCATACTGAAACAAAAACAAACAAAAAACCTGCCCATCCCCCACATCAGCTGACTCAAGAAGCATGACATAAAGCTTAAGGAACCTTTGGAGCTCCAATGGCCAGAGAACTTCATTGTGAGCAGCCCAAGAAACCTATGGTTTAACTCCTGATGCATGGGCATCTAGCCACAGGGAAGTTCCCCTTCCTTTTAGGATTGCTAATCCTTCTACTCTAGATATCTTTTTTTTTAAAAAAAAAAAACTCTCTCATTCTGCTCCCTTTCTCTTTAATTTCCCAAGCAAGTTACTAACACTGTTTCTAGAAAGTTTGTTCATACTTTGACTCCTCCCATTAGGATTTCCATCTATCATTAGGATGTCTATCTGGCCTCTGTCACCTATTCCTCTCATTTGGTTTTGGCATTCTCCCTATTTAACATTCCTTCTACAGAAGTGACTGCCATCATTGGTCCCCATGGAATCCTGTACGTGTATCTGTCTCCTCAATGTTCGTAATATACTGCATGTTTGATTATTCTAGTCACTGGCATATTCTATTCTGTTTACACTGTAGCATTTGAAGTCCTGTCATGACATGATTTGCTAAAAGCCATTAACATGTTGCTCTGTTACATGTGCGTGAGAAGATGAATATGCAAATGAGGACATGCTATAATAAGGCAGTCATTCAAGAAGATTATGGCCATATCTGATAAAGAAAGGTAAAACAGAGCTGGTGGCATCAACATATTGGTGGAATGGAACCCCCCCAACACCACATCTACCAGTGGATTTATGTAAGTGTGGGAAAGTGTGGAACAATATGGACCCAATCCCTTCTGTTGGGCAGAGCAGTAGTCTTGCAATACCTTCTCTTCTGAGCCATCACTGATCCATCATGGTCTACAAAATTAATACATGGTACTCTCAAGACCCATGTAAATGGTTCAGACAGATATTAATGACATGCCAGGCTATATAAGCCTAGTTCCATACTCACCACATATACAACACAACACAGCCAAATTTTAACTGGCCATATAAAACTATCTATCTCTCCAATGCAATGGAACAGACCCTTCTTCCCATCTCTCCTCCACACACATTATCACAAATGAAATATATTTAATATATACAGATTGAAAAGAAATTTCTTTGGATGCATGGAAAAATAGCAGTCAGATCATACATTCCAAATGCACTTTTTAGGTGTGGTAATAGAGTTTCATGGTTACTCTGTCCATCTCTAACCTGAAAAGCTTATTTCTTGCCATATTTCCAGTTAGTGAATCACAAGGCTCATAATGTTTTCTGCAAACATAAATTACTTTTCAAGGGAAAACAACAGCACAATGCGACCGATTAATCCTCTCATTCTCTTCTCCCTAACCTGCCACTTTATAGATTTCTGACAATCAAAGCAGAAGTGGACGAATGTAGGGAGTAATTTGGAATAATTACATCCTTTGCTTATGTATAAGTCGAACATAATAAATATTTACAAATCAGGAATCATTGAGACAATGACATATCCATTTAGCGTTCAAAAGACAGACTTCACTTCATTTCACTTTGCATCTCAATGAAAGCATTTAAGGGAAGAAAATGAAAGGATTGTGCGTGCCCGTTCTAGATGAAATGTACGGGGGGGGAATAGATGGTTGATTATGAATGCTCATTCATATGGCTACAATGATGAAGTCCAGAATGATGCTGTTCAATAGAGAGAATGTCTTGTTTTTCTCTGTCAGAAGATGGAGAAGGCAGTTTGCACGTACAATCAACTATGATTGGTGAATACTAGCATTGGGAAGATGCCACCTCACTCCTTCCTTCTTCAGCAGGCATACACAGTACCTTCTTTTTCTTAATCCAGAAGATAACTGACACTTCTTTTAAAAAAAAAGTACTAACTTGCCAAGAGAAGAAGAAGAAATGAAAGCCCTTGCTTGGTAGTGCCATTGTTGGTCTGTTGATTTGGACATCCCTTGTAGAACCAGTGAGTTTCAAAGAAAATAACTATGATAGACAAAACCATGTACCGGTAGTACAAAGTGCTAAAGATGTTTAGATGGTCCCCGTGGTGCAAGCAGAGCAGCACTGAGGCCCAAGTGAGGGAAAGGAAGTCATGGGAAAGCAAGAGGATGCAGGAGTGCCAGTGGCTGGAAACAGAGACCCAGAGGCAATAAGCACACTATGGGCCTTAACAGCCCAGATGGGGAGGGGGAATAGGAGCAGCAGCAGCACTTCCAGCTTCATAACCCATGTGAACAGATCTCCTAGTTCTTTGCCAGCAATTCTGACTCCAAGAGCACCTTCTGTACACCTCATCACTACCCTCTATTGGCTGTCGAGGGACATGTGACATGGGAGGAAGAAGACTCTTGGTGCAGGTCAAAGTGTGACACTGGGCAGGTGGGGGTGGCAGATTGCTGACTGTAGTCAGAATTGACTGGGGTACCCTCCACACCAGAAAGATTTGAAGGTCATTGATGGAATAATTCTCAGCCCCCACAAAAAATCACTGGAACCTAGACTGTATCAGTGGCCCTGGTCAAATCTATAACTCCTGGACAGCAGCATAGGTCCAGGTTCAGTGTCTACATAGGGGCTATGTTCCTTCTTTGACATCCTGTATTTATTAATCTGCCTATACAAAAATATGAGACACCCCCCTCCCAAGTTTGGATGTCTGGATAGCTGTCTGCTCTCCCCATGTATGTACACCTGAGACTTGGGGCCCTTCCGCTCTACACGGTTATGGTGCTATTATTCCATTTTCAGCATCCTGTGGAATTCTGGGGCTTGTAGTTTACTGAGGCCAAAGAACTCTCTGGCTAGGAATTCTAAAGGCCCTTCCCTAAACTGAAAACCCCAGGCTTCCATAGGATGTTGAAATTAGCATAATAGTACTATAACAGTGTAGTGCAGAAAGGCCCAAGATCATAGAACTCTGACATGCAAGTAGGAATGTGGCAACAGAGAGACAAGAAGACAGGAAACATAGAATCATAGAGTTGGAAGAGACCCCAGGGGCCATCCAGTCCAACCCCCTGCTATGCAGGAACACACATCAAAGCACTCCCAACAGATGGCCATCCAGCCTCTGCTTAAAAACCTCCAAAGAAGGAGATTCCACCACACCCCGAGGCAGCATATTCCACTGCCAGACAGCTCTGACTGTCAGGAAGTTCTTCCTGAGGCTCAGGTTGAATCTCCTTTCCTGCAGCTTGAATCCATTTCTCCTTGTTCTAGTCTTTGGAGCGGCAGAAAACAAGCCCACTCCCTCCTCAGCATGACATCCCTTGAAATATTTAAACTTGGTGATCATGTCCCCTCTTAACCTTCTCTTCTGCAGACTAAACATACCCAGCTCCCTAAGCCGCTTCTCATAGGGCACGGCTTCCAGACTCTTCGCCATCTTGGTCACCCTCCTCTGGACATGTTCCAGCTTGTCGATATCCTTCTTGAATTGAGGTGCCCAGAACTGGACACAGTATTCCAAATGAGGTCTAACCAATGCAGAATAGAGTGGCACCATTACCTCCCTCGATCTAGACACCATACTCCTATTGATGCAACCAAGAATCATGTTTGTTTTCTTGATAGTGAGTATCAACCACAAGTACTTGGCTGCAGTTCTGCAGTGTTCCAAAGAGTATTTGACATCATGTATGACTGTAGTTGATCAACATGACCATAGGCCTTTGATGCCTGACTATCCAAGTCAATGGGCTTTTTTGCACTTTGGGGGGAAAACGGGGCATTCTGATACTTACCGGGCTGGTGTGCTCCCTCCGCTGATCCAGGCTGATCTGGAGCAGTGCATGGCCGCACTACACACTGCTCTGGGGACGAAAATGGTGCTTTCCGGTTGGTGGAGGCTCTCCACCAACCAGAGAAACTTGCCAGCTGGAAGTCCACCCTCAGAAGATCTGCAGCCTTGTGCTGGTGTGAGCCTGCAAATCTACACTTTAGCACAGCAATGGAGTGGGGCGCACTGTGCTATTGAAAGACCTCTTTTAAATGGTCTTTCAATAGCACGGCAAACCACTAGTTCTGGTCGTTCTGGAGCAGGCTGAAGTCTGGACATACATAAAGTAGTCCGGACCCAGTCTGCCCCTAAGTGCAAAACATCCTTGCTGGAGGACGCCCTGCCCCATCGCTAAATCAAAGTGCAGAAAAGGCCAATGATGGATAGTGATCTTTATATTAAGGTCAGTTTAATCATGTGTATATTTTTCCCTTTATAGAATCAAGAGAAGTGAATTTAACCTTCTTTCAGAAGAGCATGATTCCCTGAAATAACAAGCTAGAATCACTTCAGCCTCATGTTGAAATCTTAAGAGCTTTACATTAAGCATTTCCTGTAGGTTTCCTGCCCTAACAATGTGCTACCCAGAAATAGTGACATTGCTGAATGCAGAAATACTTAGCAAAGAAGCATGATCAAGCTGAAAGTACTGTCATTCCATCCTCAGACCAAGCTAACAGGCTGCCTTTCCTGGAAATATATGAAGCAGCAAGAAACAATACATCTCAGAAATAAGAGTAATATTTTTGTCACCCATGCTTACTAACTTTGCAATGGGTTAGATAAAGTGTGGGATTAGCCTTATGAAAAAGAATGGCATAGCTAAGGTCCACCTTCAAACTAAGATGTTGATTGTATTATTGAGCATTTAGGTGATATTATTTCTAGTTGAGTAAAGCATTACTCATAAGAATTTACAGAATCTGAAGTTCTTACATGTCAGCAAGATCAAGCTCTGGATCTGCAGTCAAATTGCACCAATAATAGGTTCTGGGTTCCATGAAATTAGAATGCTGGCACAAGACCACAGATCCTAGGAATTTCCCATAGACTTTTTTCTGAATGGCGGTGCTGCACCAACTGCAGAATGACTGGTTGATTTCCCTTCTCCTTTTTGTGGGGAAAATTACAGTGCAGCTAGGGCCACGTGGAGTGTTTAAGTGCACTAAGGAGTAAGAAGCAAATACTTTCTCCTCAAGTCCCAGCTTTCCACCTCTCCCTCACTTCACATGATAGTCACTGAATCTCACAGGAGAATCCCTCTCTGCCAGCATGAAAAGAGGTTAAAAGCCCCATTCGTCAGAATGCTTGTTCTCCTAACCAACCATTTCAGATGACTCTTGCCTTTATAAACAATGTATTGGTTACTAACTGAAAGATATGCAAAACCATCTTGCTACTCTCACAAGTAATCCAAGTTGCTCTGTGCCTTGGTGGTCTGTTCCTTCATGTCTTCAAAGCCCATTTTCTGATTTTCGGCCTTAACATAAAATAACCAAGTGTTTCCAGAAGCAATTCAAAGATCAGCCCTTTACTTACAAGTGCCCCCTGCAAGAACTCTGGCACCTAAATTTCCAGGAATATTTTAGGCTCCTTGTTCTGATTTCAAACAACTTAGAGGGGAAAAAAAAAGGAATAGCAGCCAGGATGTACAGCTCACAATTCACCTTGGCAATATAATTGGCAAAAATAACTGTGATGGAGTCAGACTCTTGTTAATTTATGCTTACACAAATGCATGGAAAATAAACATAGAACCCTGCAGGGTTTGATTTGAATTTCATGGTTATCATTCCAAATCACAAGGCATGCATTTAGAAGTCTGGGGAAAATGCTTGTAGGGGTGGGGGCAGAGGCCAGTTCCATACCACACTGTTATAGTGCTATTATTCCACTTTCAACATCCTATGGAATCCTGAGATTTGTAGTTTAGGAAGGGGAATTTAGAATTCTCAGCTGGAGAGTTCTTTGGCCTCAGGCAACTACAAACTCCAGAATTCCACAGAATGTTGAAAATGGAATAACAGCACTAAATCAGTGTAGTGTGGAAATGACCAGAGAGAGAGGGAGGGAGAACTTGTTGCTTTCCAAGGTGTTGAAATTGAGAGATAGCAAATAACATGGGCTAATGAGGAAGGAGACTATATAAAACAGGCCCACTAAATCTATGGAATTTACATAAATGCTAATTTATCAACTTTCTATTGATTCAATGCATCTGGTTTAGATGGGACCTTAAGAAGTAGGCATTTAAAAAACAAAACCAGTTCTTACTACCAATCCAGACAGAAGAAGCTCAGCTCATTTATTCCTCCAACTTTTTGCTGTATCACAAAATGACAGTGGTATAGAAGATATCTATTTGATTCACATTTTTAATACAAACTGGTTCAATTCACATTTCCTGAAATAATAAACAAACCAGAATGCAATTATCCTCCCTTTCCTCAATTTGGTGATACAGTTCCCTGATCAAAAGAATGAATACATTAGAGCAAAATGCTTTAAAAAATGTGTTTTAGGGAGAGATGGTTGCAAAAAAATATATGCGTACATTAGGGGAACTAGCAAAGAAATACAAAAATATCTATACAAGCATATCTGTGTTGCATGCAAAAATTCCAAGGTTCAGGCCAAATGCATTTCTGGGTAGAGCTGAGGAAGACATCTGTCTGCAGCCCTAGAAAGCTGATGGCAGAATGCAGAGCTAGATGAACAAATGCTCTGTTGAAGTACATAGTGACTTCCTATATGTTCTTACTAGATTATGGCTACAATTTTAAGCTACATTTATTAGGATGTAAGTTTCCTTTAATTCAGGACGGCTTAGAGCTAAGTAAAAAAAAATAAAGGCCCCATTAGACATGTTACTACATACTGAAATTCTAAAGGCATAATAGTTTTCTTAGGAGGGTGAAATTAAAGCCATTTCTGCACTACACTGTTATAGTGCCATTATTCTACTTTCAACATCCCCTGGAATTCTGGGGTTTGTAGTTTAATGAGACAAAAGAGCTCTCTGGCTGCAAACCCCAGGATTCCACAGGGTGTTGAAAGTAGAATAATAGCACTATAACAGTGTAGTGCAAAAATGGCCTAAAATGTATGTTATGAGAGTAATGCAGTGCTCCTTTGTTATTGGTAATAATTAGGCCTTCTCTTCCAATCCATTGTATCAAGACAATGTTCTATTTTTATTTAAATTTATTTAAATTTGGTGGGGGGAGAGGAGAAGCTCCAGAGAAGCTCTCATTTTCAGAGAAGATGTTCTGATCGAATTCAGTCTTCAGTTCTGTGTACCGATGTCCCAACCCCAGCATAAAGAGTCCAGACATGTGAGTTTGGGTTAACTAAGGGCCAATTCATTCATCCATCCATCCATCCATCCATCCATCCATTCATTCATTATGGGCCTGGATGAAACAGCAAGGGGATGAATGAAGGTCCAGCTGAGGTCAGGCAAACTGCTGTCCACCCCCTCAACCTTCCCTTGGGCAAACCATCTGAGCCCGCAGAGCAACCCAGCTGTTTAGGTTGCTCTCCAGTTGCTCTAGAGGAGGAGGTATACCCAGGGGTAACTTCTGCTGAAGTCGCAGGACCCTTCAGGCAGGAGCTAAATCCCTGGGTCAGCCTCAAGGGGGCGCCACCTTCACCACCTCCTGGCTCGCATGACTCAAGAGGTGGATTCAGAGACTTACCCTACGCCCAAAGTGGGTGCCCAAGCGGCCACTGGAGCTGGTATTCTACCCCTTACCTGACAAATGGATGCCTAATTAACAACCCTTCCCAAGCCAATTTTCCCAGTTCCAATTGAAGCAGTATGGGGTAGATGAAAAAAAACCTGTGAGAGGGGAGAAAAATTCCTACCTGGTCCTGAAGCAACCCAATAACGCATACTGCAATGAGGGTGGGAGGGATGGGTCATGCAGAAGATCCAAAGAGGTCACGTGTGAGGTGGGCTGGGGTTAAATAGGCATTGGCCCCACCTCCATCACATGGTGCAGCCCAGCACCACTCATGCCATCTGCCATTGGTGGCCTCCTTTGGGGAGGGCATCAAACTCCTCCCTTCCAGGCAGCAAAGGCTGTGCATGGTCAAGGAGGCCTTCTCATAAGTATGTCTACAAGTTGAGACATATATTTCTGGACCACACATTCAGATTTTTAATCAAAAGTCTCAGTGGGCTATCACAGTAATCAAGGAAGCCAAGTGAGAAAGAGCAAAGGGAAAACAAGCCAACATTTGAAAAAAAATATGGATATGCAGTTTACTACAAAGACATAAAGAGCCTCCCAGCCCAGCCACACCAATCTTTGCTTACTGGGCAACAGCCATTGAAAGTGACAGATCTGTTTCCTGTTGATTGGGAAGCAGCTAACTGTTTATACTCCTTCGACTGATCTTCAGTGCAACAGCCAGAAGCAAGGTCCTTGTCACAATTCTCCCACAAACCAGAGATTACTCACAAGTGGGGCAGTAGGAACATCAGTCAGCTGCTTCCTGAAAGGGGAACAGACTCTTGTTGCCCACAGTGACTGCTGCCCACTAAGTGAGGATTGTGGGACTTTCATTGCCCCTACATATTCCCACAACTAGTGAATACATAGGGATTGTGAATATGAACCAGTCACAAATGCATTTATAACTGCCTTAGTGAATTCAGGCCAGCATAATTACTGGCAAATCATAACAGCTTTTCATGCTATTCATCTCAGATCTCTACCTGCTGCTTCACAGCCCTGAGCATGAACACAGTTCTCAGCTATTTCCACGCTAGACTGTTACAGTGCTATTATTCCACTTTCAACATCCTATGGAATCCTGGGGTTTGAAGTTTAGGAAGGGGAAATGGTCCTTGGCTTCAGCTTGAAACTCTGGCCTCAAAGCTGCTACTGTGTTGAGGGTATCAACTGCAGTTCTGTCCACTGTCCTCTCTAAGTGGTGCTTTTAATTTAAACTTTTTCCCTGAGATGGACTCATTCTCTTGCTTCTCTCCAATCTTCCCCTGGATTCATCAGTTTACACAGCCTTTCAGGTTTTAATTTAACTCAGGGCCACTAGTACACATGATCTGTACCATGAATACAGGTACAAATATTAGGGATTAGATACAAGTCAGATACAAAAAGATAAACAGAATCCTATGGATAGGAATGAAATGTAGAAGGAAAAAGGACCAGAGAAGCCAACATCAAGTACTGTTTGCCCCATGTTTTGCACTGAATGGAAAAAAAAAATCCTTCATGTCAAAGATGTCAATTTCAATGCAAAAAGTGAAAATCATGGAAATTCATTTGAGCTGCATTTTGTATGGATTGAACTTCCCTGAATTCATTGTGCCTTTTGTCTGAGTTAACTTACTGTAAACTGTATAGGTAGCTAGATGGTGATGACATGTGCATATGGGAAAAGTTGAAAAAGAAGGGGGGGGTAGGAAAGATGAAAACACTGAAGAAAAACTCTGCATCTTTTGAGAGCAGGCATAAAGTACTTGACTTTCCCCGCAGTTGGAAATCTATCCACTGCTTCTTTTTGTGCAATAAGGTAATTAGGGATGGGCCAACCGAATCTGTGAATCCTCGTATCCTTGGGAAGGATTCAAGATTCACGCATCCAAATCCCTGGGCCAAAACAGGCAAATTGAATCTTTCGAATCCCTGCACACCCAGAGGCCTGAGCTGGCACGAGCACCCCAGATCGAGCTTACTCCTGCTGCCTGCCCCTGTGGCTCCCTCCCTCTGCAAGGTAATTATTATCTTCTTCCTATTCTTTTGACTTGAGACTGGAAGGTAGGGATTGAGACTGGACTAGAGGCTGGTGTTTGTTTTTGTTAAGTGCCTTCCTTGTTTTAGGACTTAAGACTGGTCACCAGGGTACAGAATTGAGACTGGGCTAGAGGCTGGTGTTTTTGTTTTTTTAAAGTGCCTTCCTTGTTGCAGGACTTGAGACTTGACTGGAAAGTACAGCGTTCTTGAGATTTCAAGGACAGCTGAAGAAGATTCCTTTGCATGGCTCCCTTGCAAAGCTCTTTCATACACAATTCTGGGGTTTGTAGTTGGACAAGGTGTCACAGCCTTCTCTGCCAAAGTGCTCCAGTGCATCATCAAACTACAAACCCCAGGATGCCATAAGGAGCTATGCAAAGAAAAATCCAGTTTTGACCTGGATTATCTCAGTACTGTAGTATGTGGCCCTGTTTACACAGGCAGGAAAACGTGGGATTAATAATTCCATTTTCCTGCTTGTGTAGAAAGGGCCTTCATGTCATTTTCAATCTGACGAGATCGTAAGGAAAAACTATGACAATTGTCCTGGCCAGATTTCTTCAGAGGCAGGTTTGCCTTTGCCTAGCATTTTGCTAAGGCTGAGAGAGTGTGTCTTTCCCAAGATTATCCTTGCCCTTTTATTTTGTTTTGTTTTGTAATAGCCATCCCAGGAGTCAACTCCACCATCTGAAGCTATTCCCAAATTAAATGTAATTCTTAATAAGAAGTATATGGGTATGTTTTCCTGAAAGTGAAAACTATTATTTGTTGTTCATTAAACAAAGATGTCAAACTCTGCTTCAAAACACTTTTCAGTAGAAGTGCATTGTTTCCCTTGCTTTTTAAACCCTTTTGTAAAAGAGGATTCAAAAGATTTGAGATTTGTGGATTCACATAACCTTCCAGGGATTCGGATCCAGATTCAAAAAATTCTGGATTCGTCCCATCTCTAAAGGTAATAAACATCATTTTATGAGCAATGGGATTTCCAAAGGAGTAAGACTGGCTTACAGTCCATAGAGAGATGCTAATAGTATAGATAACAAATTACGATGGAGCCCATAACTTGGCAAAAACTCTAATCTTTAGCCCAGTTAGCATAAAATGGTTAATCCAGTCAGTTGCTCCCCCACCACACACACACAAAATGAGGGGTTTAGGGGAGGTCCCACTGAGTACAAGTCCTAAACTAATGGCTCAGAAAGGTAACATAATATCATTTATATGAATGCTTTTATCATGTGTTATCAATGCTATACTTAATGCTGCATGACTCTTTAAGTAATTACAGGTCTGGTGGGGACATTAACAATATAAGGCTTTATTTGCATTTGCGCTAATGACTTTGTAATGAGGGTTTTATTATATTAATGAACACTATTGGCAGGAAAGGTGGAGAGAACCAAAATGAAAAGTGGGTAGTGCCATTTGTTAATAAAGTAGCCACTGCTCACATTCTGTTGACATAGGTGCTAATCTGCATGAAGGAAAACATCAGCACTTGCAGTGATTTATCATCATATGCTCAATGTACTTTGGAGTAATTACTATACTATTAATTTAGGCATTATATCAGGTTTAGATGGAAAGCTATTTGTTTTGAAATATACCATATATGGGACTTTTGAAATAACTGGGAAAGTGCAACAGAGAAGCAGCCTGAGCATCTTACTTCAAGGTTCTCACATAAAGTGATTGTGGCTTCAGGGTGATTCTTGGCTCTTTGCTTAAAGAAAGGGTTGGAGCTCTGTGGTAAAGCATGTTCAACAGTTAAGCTGGGCAAGACTCCATTTTGAAACCCCTGAAAGCACAGCTGGAAGAGAACATTGAGATATATTCAGGCACAGCCCAAGACACACGGCTGCTTGAGGCAGAGCAGGAAATGGCTCCTGACCTCTCACCCAAGTCAAGATATATAATATAGAACGACAGGCAAGTTCTTCTGTCATATAGACAGAAAATCCAACAAGTATTTCTCGTCACACTTCCTAATATAACAAAGTAAATATTTTATTATGTTGCTGTTCCTTCCTGCACCCCAAACCTGGTTTCAAATGTGGCCATCTCATCAAGCACCTGGTTATATCGGGATGATGGTCTGTCTGACTTAGCATAAGGTAGCTTTTCCATCATCTGGAGATATGATGCACCTTTTTAGAATCCGCTTTGCTCTTTTCTTCTCTGCTCTGCTCTCTTTCCTGTGGATTACATTGCATGAAACTCATGTTTGGAGAAGCCTTTGAGAAAAAAGGTGGACTGGATCTGTAGCTACTTCCACCAAGATGAACATGGCTGTGAAAACTGGACATTAGTTGAACTGCCTATTAATAGATTCTGGGGTTCAAATATGATGTTGACTAATTAATTGATTGCAGAGGGAAATAACTGCAGAGATGATAGCAGAAGGATCCAGAACTACACAAGAAGCATCCTCAGCTGCACCTGCAGCAACTGCAAATTGGTAGCTTTCTTGGAAGAGCAGGTCAGAGCACTATAGCTACATGTTGTGTCTCCTCAGTTCATCAGAGAACGGGAGGACTTCCTGGAGTATGTATGTACCCAGAATGGAAGGAAGGACAAATTACCAAGGAAGAGTAGCCCAAATGTGCAGGAATAGTGTAAGGAAAACTAAATATTGAAATGAGCTGAGACTAACAAGGAAAACAAAAAGAAACAAAAAGGGGTTTTTTTCAGACACATCTCAGGCAAGAGAAGGACTGAGGCAGAATTACTCAAAACCTATCTTGCTTCAGTTTTTCCCCAAAAAAGAATTGTGTACTTCCATGAAAAAACAGAGATCTTAGCAAGGGATCTAGATTACAAGTCAAGATTGATATAGAATTAGTCAAGAATCACTAGCTAATCTAAATGAGTTCAAATCTGCAGAGCCAGATGAACTGCATCCCAAAGTACTGAAGGAACTTGCTGATGTTCTCTCTGATCCCCCTGCCTTGGGAAATTTTGGGTAACAGGTGAGGCACCAGAGGTCTAGAGAAGGGCAAACATTATCTTCAAAAAGACAAAAAGGAGGAGTGGGAGGAGGAGATAATCAACCTAACCTTAATATCAGGAAAAATATTAGAATGGATTATGCAGGAATCTGTCTGCAGGTATTTTGATGACAATGCAGTGACCAGTAAGAGGCAACATGGGTTTGTCAGGAAGAAATTCTACCAAACTAATATTACATCCTTTTTCAATTAGGTCACTAGTTTAGTAGGTTGTGGGAATGCTGTGGATGTCATTTATCTGGATTTCAGCACAGCATTCGATAAATTTTCCCATAATGTTTTGATTAGCAAGCTGGCTAAATGTGGAATACATGGCAATGCTGTCACATGGATCCATAACTGGTTGGAAAATCATGTACAAAGAGTCATCATCAGTGGTTGTGATTCAGCCTGAACGGAGGTCTTAAGTGGAATGCCCCAAGGTTCTGTCCTAGGGCTATTACTCTGTAACATTTTTATTGGTGACATAGATGAGGAGCTGGAATCTTTAATCAAATTTGCAAATGACACAAAGTCGGGCAGAAATTAATAAGATGAAATTCAATAGAGACAAATGCAAAATTCTGTATTTAGACCACAATAATCAAATGCACAGGTATAAGATGAGGGATACATAGTTCAGCAGTACTACATGGGAAAAGGAACTTGGAATTATTCCTGATCATAAAGAATATAAGCCAGCAGTATGATGCTGCAGCAAAAAGGTGAATTCTGTTTTAGCCTACATTAATGGAAGCATGGTTTCCAAATTGAGGGAAGTAATAAGTCCGCTATATTCTGCATTGGTCAAGCCTCATCTGGAGTATTGAGTTCAGTTCTGGGCACAGCATTTTAAGAAGGATATAGATAAGCTGGAGCTGGTTCAGAGAAGAGCGTTGAGGATATAAGAGCTATATAGAACAAAGCATATAAGGAAATGTTGAAGGAGCTAGGCACATTCAGCTTGGTGAAGAGAAAACTGAGAGGTGATATGATTGCTCTCTTTAAAAACTGAAAGGGCCATCTCAGAGAGAAGGGGGCAAGTATGTTCTCTGTGGCCCCAGAGGATAGAACTGGGTCTAATGGTCTGAGGTTACAGGAAAGTACTTTTTGATTGAATGTTAGAAGGAACTTTTTGACAGCAAGAGTGTTTCCACGATAGGATCCACTGGCTAGAGAGGCGGCAGGGTCTCTTTCTCTGGATATTGCGGAAAAGAGGCTGGACAGCTACCTTCTGGGGATGCTTTAGTTAGAGATCCTATATTGAGCAGGAGGTTGGACTTGATGGCCCATGAGGCCCCTTCCAATTTTATGATTCTATGACTCCATGACTCTATCCTCTTATTCTATACAGCCAAAGTGCAGTTTATATTTTGGGGGTGCCAGTGATCCTTTTCCTAGCCTGTAACTTCTGCCTCAGATCCCTTTGCATCCAGCTGTGCTGGTGAAGCCTAACAAAATCATTGCTGTTCAATCTACCTAGTATCTCTGTTTTGAAGTTTTGGGCAATCCCATTTCTCCTAGCAGCTCCATTGCCCATGCCTTGCATAATCAAGTTCCATTTCATTACTCAACTCCATAATCGAGCTGCATTTTCCATGATGATCCAAACAGAAAATTATGTTATCTAGTACTATTGTGGCAGCACATGGCAAACTAGAGAGAGAGGACCTGGCAAATGGCCAGGCTCCCCTTCTAAGCCTTAGAGAGGAGAATGCAGTGGCACCAGCTGCCTCCCTGCCATGCAGCATAATGAGGCAGGGAGAATATAACAAGAGTGCCTACCAATCCTCCAAGAAGACAGTGGTCTCTCCTGCAAGGATGTAAGCACAATGGAAAAGGAAGAAGATGTGAGCATGGCACACCCATTGCAGCAGAAGTCAGCTCCACTGCTGAGCCAGCTACTCCAGAAAACTATCTCTATGTAGACCTTTGGAACAAGATGCCATGCTTTCTTGGAGAGCTTTGTGAGGAACAAATGTTGCTGCAACATGTTCTTCCATCTCCTCTTTCTGGTAGAACAGAGAGGGTGAGCATCAGCACCAGCAATCTGGGACAGTAAGAAAGGCAAACAGCAGAGGCCCTTACAGAGTGGGAGAATATTCAAATTGCCACTAGAGGCAATTACTTCACTCACATCTGGACTTTGCAGTAAAGCATACACAATAGTGTAATTTTGTTTAGCATTTCTATTTAGGGTAAATCAGGAGGGGGGAACCAGTATCCTTCTAGAGGATGTTGGATTGTGATGCCCATCTTTCCTAGCCAGCATAGCCAATATTTAGGGATGAAGGGAGATGCAGCCTAGCAGCTGTGGAGGCTCAAAAGTTCTCCAGGCCACATTATGTGCAATTTTAAATATCAAACCAATAGAAACCTGTTGTCAGAGCAGTAATAGTGTCATGTGCCTGAAGGCACCATTCTCCATAATTTCAGCCATTTCTGCAGAATGAAAATACCTCCCTGTCAATTGCTCTAATCTTATCTGCTTTCATAATGAGCAATACTTCCTAGCATGAAGGCTGCCAATGCACCTCCACAAGATTTACACGTTTGGCAGGCACAGAGTAACATTAGGAAACTTACTCTGTAAGACCTGTGGTTTTATATTTCAGAATCTTTGTGGGAGTGAACCTCCTTGTCTGCCATGATTTATATCCTATCATGCACATTATGAACCGCAATCATCAGTGCAATCAGTCTGAAAAGTGTTTTATGCAATATGATCCTTCTTTGGTTTGGTTGGATCCAGGACACCACAATCTCAAAGTGGCCTTCAGGCTAATACAATCTGTCAAGTTTGACACAAATGTAGTAGATCAAGAATATAGCCAAAAGTTCTGAATGTAGAAAAGAAGAACCAATGAAAAGATAATGTTCATATGCTTTATGCCAGCATACCATCAACCAACCATGGACAGAGGACTTCTCCTTTCTGGAATATGGCAAATGGAAAGGATGTTGAGTTACAATAGCCTACAGTGCTAACATGCACATGGGTGTCTGGAGAGGGACTATGGTTCTGTACCACAGCATGTTTTACATGCAGAAGGTCTGAGGTTCAAATCTGGCATCTCCAGTTGCAACAAGTGAAGACAGATTATGTCACAGAACCTTTGTCTAAGACCCCAGAGAACTGTTGCCAAATAGAATATGGATCAGGGAGTCCAATCCTGGTGCACATGGCACTTCCTCTATGGACACCGCAGTATGATACAAGCAAGGATATTCTGCTTCTTCGAACACATTTTGGTGTTCTATAGCCAGCTGGCAAGCAACATATTCTGCACAATCTGATCATGAGAGCAACCCTACACCACGCTTGCAGATTAGAATACTCTGCCAGTGCAGTTCTGCCCAGATATACCTCCTCCCTTCCCCAATGGAAGAATTTCCCACCCTTGGAGCATGCCACCATGGCTCTCCCAAGGGGAGGGGGTCAAAGTCAGTGTCTGGCTGCAGTTCTGCAGTCAGAGAAAAATTTCATATATCACTCTCTTAGATCTCCAGCTAGTATATTGAATTTGCTGACAGTCTGGCTGGGTAATTGTGCTTGGTGGTAGAATGACAGCCAGATGCTGTTCTTGAGCCCCATCAGCAGAAGAATGCTCCAGCACTTGCCAGTACTGATGGAATGTTGGATTGACAGTTCAGTCAGCTTTTCAGCCAACTTTTTGTACATGGACTGGAGAAGACCACCACCCTCAGGCAGTGAAATGTCTTTTAATTGAACCTAGTTTGAGATCCTTCTGCTGTTGAAGGCCAGTACCATCTGTGCCTATCAAGAAAGTAGAAAGATTCCTTTCCTTCTCAAGTGTATTAAACACATGCCCACATTTCACAATTAGCAAAAGAGGAAATAAAACCCTTTCTCTAGATTATACTAGTTGTTGTACCGGGTAGGGAACTCATGTCAAGGAAAGCTCTACCACATCAAACCTTCCCTTGCATACAGAAAACTGACTGGGGAAACCTGTTAGCCTGGCCTTTTCTGAAAATCCTCATGTATAAAAGCTTTGTGAATGGCTGCAATCTTGGAAGACAGGACATGACCAGCAGGGACTGTCACAGGGGTAGAATGGCTTCCTTATTACTTGCTATGTGACAACTGCTGATTCCCATGTCAGTGAATCTGCTGCGGGTTTTACTCTGAACTTTAAAGGACCCATCCAAGGCCTGAACCTCCTTTGGAGTTTGGGGTCCAGCGCTCCTTTCAAATTCAGCCAAAAACCCACAGCAGATTCAATGCCCTGCTGATATGAACAGGATGTGAGCTTCATTCAGTTAATCCTGAAGACTTCTCTCAAGCTTTGCTTTCTTCTTTGCCTCTTCCTAGCTTTCTTATCTCTCTTGACTCTGTTGTCTCTTTGCTGAACTCTATCTTATCTTCAACTCTCAATAATTTTTCCCCTTTGTCAATGTGTTCTGCTTCTGCTTTTAAGCCTCAACCTTGGCTTACTCCCTCCACTCAGCATCTTCACTCATGTTGACGTGTAGGCAGATTTCATTCACTGTAAGTTTATTCTTTCTTCTCTTTCTAGTGCCATTTTTCTTCCCAAGCAGATATATTTCAGGTCATTAATCTGTGCTAATTCCCTTTGTCCTCAGTGTCTTTTCGCTGCTTTCTCTACTTTTAATTCTCTCCTTAAGCCTCCTTCTTTGCCTCTTCCTTTATTGTTTTCAGCTGATGACTTTGCTACCTTCTTTAATACCAAAATTGAAACTGTTCTTTCTTCCCTTTCTGTTCCTGACTCTTCCTTACATCCAACTTATCAATTGTCCACTTGTCTTACATTCTCTTCCTGTCCCTGTCTCGCCAGATGAATTGTCTAAAATTCTGAAGTCTTCTAATCCTTCTACCTGTCCCTTGGATCCTATTCCTTCCCGATTCTTAATAACTATTTCCCCTGCTATTCTTGCTTTCTTGTATCATGTCATTAATCTGTCTCTTTCTTCTGGTTCCTCATTTCCTTCTGCTTTTAAACATGCCACTGTTTCCCCAATTCTTAAGAAGCCTACATTTGATCCTTCTTCTCTTACGAACTATCACTCTATTTCTTTCCTGCCTTTCCTGTCTAAAGTGCTGGAACATGTTGTCCATACTCATTGTCTTTCCTTTTTGTCTCAGGCTGCTAAACTTGATCCTTTTCGATCTGCGTATCATCCTTTACACACTCCATGGAGACAGCTCTTACTAAAATAACCAATGATCTTCTCATAGCCAAGTCCCAGGGCCTATATTCTATCTTTATTTTTCTCAGTCTTTTAGCTGCCTTTGATATGGTTGATCATGTTCTCTTGTGGGTCTGTTCTTAGTGGTTTTCATGCTATCTTTCTGGCTGCTCATTTAAGCTGGTAGTTGGCAATCATAAATTCACCTTCTTTCCTCTTTCAGTGGAGGTCCCTCAATGTTCTGTTTTGGACCCTCTCTTTCTTTCTCTTTACACTCTCTCCCTAGGTAATCTTACTAGTTCTTTTGGGTTTCAATATCACCTCTATGCTGATGATATTCAACTGTACTTTTCCTTTCCTGAATTTTCAATGGATATTGAAGATCGCATTACAGACTGTCTTTCTGGTATTTCTTCATGGATGCTTCACCACCGTCTTAAACATAAACTGAATTATTCATTCCCCCCCCTAAACCTTCTTTACTTTCCACTTTTTCTATCACTGTCACTGATCCATTTGGTGAAAGAAGCTCGCAGTCTGGGATTCATTTTTTACTCCTCTTTGTCTTTTGCTTCCTATATTGAGACTGTTGCTAGGTCATGTCAATTCTTTCTTAATAACATCTCTAAAATCCAATCTTTCCTATCTCCCTCTTTTGCTAAGATCCATGGTCTTGTTATTTCTCATCTCAGTTACTGTAATCTTCTACTTACTGGTCTTCCTTGATCTCATATTTTCCCTGTTTTTCACTCTGCTACTAAAATTATTTTCTTAGCCTGCCATTTCAATCACATTACTCCTCTCCTGATCCCCTTTCATTGGTTACCTATTCCTGGTAAGATCCTTTATAAACTCCTTGTTTTGACTTTTCAGGTCTTACATAATTTAGCTCCTCCTTATCTTGTTGCTCTCATATCTCATTACCAGCCCTATGGAAACCTATGTTCCGTGAATACTTGTCTTCTTACTCAGCTTGGAGTCTCTTCCTCTTTAGCTTGGTTACGCTCTTTTACTCTCACTGCCCACTATGCGTGGAATCACCTTTCAGTGACCTTGCGAACTGCCCCTTCTCTTACTGCTTTTAAATCTAAATTGAAAACTTTCTTGTTTTCTGAAATTTTTGGAATGTTGGACTAATTTTTATTGTTAATTAGATATTGTATTTTATTGGCATTATAGTAACATTATGTTGTACTAGTTTTAACTGCATACACCTTTAACTTTTTTTCATTTTCTATATCTTCATTTTATTATGTATTTATGTCAACTGTTGCATTTTAATTTTGTAAAGCACCATGTACATGGATGGCACTATATAAATAAAGGATAATTCTAATAAGAATAAGAACAACCAGCCGCCAACGCTCATGCTCAGGGGTTTAGCTACAGGAGGGGCAAAATGAGGGTGTTGACACTCCATTCTTCCTCCTTCCCATTGAACTTTCCCTTCAGTCACTAGTATGTCTAACATTGCAGAGAGTGAGACATTGAAAATCATTCTGACCTAGAACTCTTACACCTGTTGCATTCACATTCCACTGGAAACTCTTCCTCCTTTCTTTGGATGCTTGCACTCTATTTCTAAAGGCTCAACTGAAGTTTTGATATACTGCAATGCTAGAAATTGGGAGACTGATGGAAAATTTCATTTCAGGAGGTAGAATTCTTATTCAAGGGCAATGCTCTCATTTTATCCTCCTCCTGCAGTTATACCTCCCTCCCTTTAGTCAGTTTGAGTTGACTACAGCAAGGAAGCATTTACTCCACTGCTTCTCTTTATTCCAGTGCTTCTTAAGTCATCTGATGTGGTGGACTGGCAGATTATTTTTCCAAATTTGTTGAGAACCAGTACAGTATTTGTGCCTATCAGTTACAACTGTTTCTTTCTTTCCTGGAAACTCACTGCGAACTGACAGCCAGTGCCTCATGGAGTGGCAGTAATGCTTGCACTGCCACTCTAAGTAGCATTGCTTTACTCAACACTCCTGACATCTGTAACACAATGAGCACTAATAGCTCAAGACCCAAGTGGAGGAGTACAGACAGTGAGGCTCAACCTGCTATTTGGATGTGAGCTGCCATAAGCCTCCTGGTTAGACTATTGACAGTCCATACCAGGAGACTGTGACTCAGATTCTCCAGGACATCCCTGTTCTGCATCATATAACTTAGTCTATGGGCCTTTCTGCACTGCACTGTTATAGTTTTACTATTCTACTTTCAACATCCTGTGGAATTCTGAGGTTTGTAGTGTACTGAGGCCAAAGAGCTCTTTGGTTGAGAATTCTAAAGACCCCTCCCTAAACTGCAAATCCCAGGATTCCATAGGATTTTGAAAGTAGGATAATAGCACTATAACAGTGTAGTGCAGAAAGGCCCTATATAATGTGCCAAAATCAGAAATCTAGAAGGCTGAACACCAGTCCTATGCAGGAAATTAGGTATCTGCAGCCCAATTCTATGCATCAGGAATAGGGAAATTTTGGGCATGAGATGGTTTCGCCTACCTCACCCATCAACCTCACTCAGCATAACCAAGGGTGAGTGCTTGTGGAAGTTTTAGCCTGGAACACCTAGAGAGCTAATGGTACCCCACCCCAAAGCACAGAGATAAGTCTTGCTGAATTTAATGCAGCTTACTCCCAAATATGCCTACAGCCTCAGTGCAACAGAACCAGTTGGCACAAACACGCAATCCACTCAAAACTGCACAGAGCTTGTGATATAAAAGTGAACTAGTGCTGGATTGCCAGCATTTAGAGGACTTCAAAGGTTATTTTAAACAAATTAACAATGACAGTAATGTCATTTCTCTGGCACTATCCTGCCCTCCCTCCTATTTTCCTGCAGCTACATCTTACTAGCATCTTTAGAGGAGTTTAAACTGATTGCCAGGACCATTTTAGAAACAAAGGCACTTTTCTATCATATATTCCCCAGCCTTCTATGGACATGCAGAAGAAAGAGCGTTTATGTTTCCATTTAAATCTGCAGTTTACACAGTAGTTTGGATGGAAAGTGACAGCATATATTTTTCAAGCCTACAAATATTTACCTTCCTCAAAACACTACATTCAAACTTACAATGTGACCAATTTCAAATAATCCTTTGGGCAGCAAAAAAAAAAAAAAAAGGGAAAAGAACAAAATCTTTTCCCTGATTTCCTAACAAGATAAGAAGCTGATAAAAGAGCAGCCGGCCTGTCAGGCTAATTAATGAAGTGACTGGAGCTGTGAATTATAATGTGAGTTGTGGGAGGGACTGGTGGATCCTGCAGTTGAGCTATCTATTGGAGGCTTTTAAGGAAAAGACTCTCTGTAGTTGCATCATGTAGCTGCATGAGTGAGATTCAGCCATTGTTCTAAAAGGAAACGTGGGGATTGTTGACCACAGATCTTATTTCAAGAGAGTGATTAACCATACCAGAGCTCCAGCAGTTATGCATATAGTTGAAAATTAATGATCTTGTCCAAGACTAATCCAGAGAAAGACTTACAAGGAATGGAGACAAAACAAGCAGGGGAATGCAAAGAAATGGCATAGAAGGCCATGAGGATCCCTGTGCTGTCTTACATGCATTAGCCATTGGCGGGGTAGGTAGAGGGATTTCTGGGGAAAGTTGGAGCCTTCCTGAACTTGTATTCCTGCTGGATGCAAAATGACACAAGACAAGAAATCTTTAAAGGGGGAGGTCATAATTATTTTATAAGACATGCCATACTTAGAATGTGGAAGAAGTACCATCTGTATTCTGAAATGGGTATCATTTCATGAAGCTCTTTTTACAAGAGAGATAACAGTCAAAGAAAAATTGTTAACTTACATTTAACTAAGATAGAGGGGAATATAAGTAATGTCAAGCGAAGAGTTGAACTCAAAGAGATTTGATATAAGATGGTTTGGATATAGACAACTCTGTGGGAGATTTAAAATGGACAAAAAGTCTTTGGTTTTGATATTGAAAACACTGACTTTGAGAATCAACTTTGCAGTGATCATGAACATTTCACAGCAAAAATAACAGAATCATAGAGTTGGAAGAGACCACAGGGGCCATCAAGACCAACCTGCTGCCATGCAGAACACACATCAAAGCATTCCCAACAGATGGCCATCCAGCCTCTGCTTAAAAACTTCCAAAGAAGGAGACTCTACCACACTCCGAGGCAGCACATTCCACTGGCAGACAGTGGCCTCCCTTCATGCAATGATTGTATCAGCTGTGAGCATGCAGAAAGAGTGGAAGCACTATCAAGTGCTTCCTTTCTCAGTACAGTGCAGGAAGAGGCCAGCTATACTGTGGAAGGAAGAAGCATCTGCCAGCAGCAGGTACAGAGGGGAGCATCTGGGTCCTGATCCTCTCCCAGCAACGGCACTGGCAGGATAATGACAGGATGTTGCAGGATCAATGTATGGTGCAGAAATGTCCTGAGTCAACACACCAATCCTCGTCATTATTGTCTGCACTGACTGGCAGCAACCCTTCAGGGACTCAGATGAGTCTTTTTTCATCTTGGAGATGCCATTGATTGAATGTGGAATCCTGTGCATGCAAAACATATGCTCTACCACTTATCTACAGATATTAAACACCACTTGATGAAGGCTTGTTGTAATGGTAAGCCAGTACCCTGAACTTACTGGGGAAAGCCTAGGGCATAATTATGAGAAATAAATGAGGACTATAGACAGTTGTGGAAACAGCTATGTCTACAGAAAGTCTGTGATAGGGTCACTGAGTATTAATAATTAATCAAAAAGCTAATTGCAGACTGTAGGGTGCAATCCTACACCCAATTTAATAGAAATAAGCCCTACTGAAATTAATGGAATTGACCTTTGTATAGACATGCATATGCTTGCACTGTTAATTACTTTGGACTAAAGGCTACTGTTTTAATAACATGCTATGTCAAATTTAGAGGCAAAAATTACGTTGACATATAAAATGGTTAGAAGCACCTGTCTTTTTAGCAGCTTTTAAAAACAGCCTTTCGCCTCTGGAAATAATTTGGAGCAACCAGATTTTAATTAAATTAATTGATTTTCTAGAACTTGTTTATACAAAATTTGTTCACTGCATCTTTTCTTTCATATACCACCAAGTCTGTTATTTCATTGAGAATTAAGAAAAGCTATATTTTAAAAGAGTTGTGGGCCCAAATCTCAGTGACATGTGCATGCATTAGACCTGCCTTTGTCCTTTTATGTTCATTGTAGGAGGAAACAGATGATACCTCATTTACACAACAACTCCCACCATGTACAACCTGCCTGGCTGTTGTTGGTACCCCCGTGGCTATTTAGTGGCTGGGGTGAGGAGGGCAAGAGGGAGCCAGGCAGAGTCCAGCTAGGTGTCTGTGGCTACATGCATGGAGAAGACATCATGTTTCTGCATGTCTAGAGGACACCCAGCAAGTATGGGAAGATGCCATGCTTGGCCATACTCAAGAAAGCCAGCGTGGAATAGGGACTTGAGCATTAGACTGCAATTCTGGACAATAGGCTCTGAATCTCTGATCAGTCATGGAAACCTACTGGGTGACCTCAGACAAGTCACCCTCTCTCAGTCTCAGAGGAAGGGAAAGGAATACCTTCTCCAAACAAACCTTGCCAAGAAAAACCCATGAGAAGTTTACTTTAGGGTCATCATAAGTCAGAAACAACTTGAAGGCACACAGCAACAATGTCCAAAAAAGTAGCTTTCCCAGTTTTTTGGAGATTAGTACGTACTGTGCATGTCAAAAGACATCAGTGGGGCTTTGCATATCAAACTATGTATATATTTATCCTTATTTTGCCTTTTTTAAAATATTTGGCATAATGTACCTGGTTTCTACCATTGGGCATTAGAGCTGAGCTCCCAAATGGCATCTGACAATTTCAGCAGATGACAATACACTCTGAACATAGGTCTGTGTAGCCAGAAGGGCTCAATACCTAACTTTTATTTAGAAAAGAAAGTTGCATTCTGTACTCTGCAGTTTTTCTGTGCTTTCAATGGAATCAAGGCACATTTATAGTTCTAGCAATTTATCTGGTATTACATTTATATCTCACCTTTTCTCCAAGGAGGTCAAGGTGATATATAAGCTCTCCACCTGCATTTTATCTTCACAACAAACCTTTGGGCAGCTTAGGCTGAAAAATACTGAGTGTTCCAAGTGTACCCATGAGCTTCATGCCCAGCCTACCTGGTCCTAACCCAGTGCAACAACCATGGCACTATACTGGTCATAGCCTTCAAAGTAAGAGAATGGTCTATGAACTAGGAAACATGCAACATGTTTTCAAGGTTTGTATAAAAGGCAAAAATGTTGATGTTTGAGAATGATTATTTAAAGACTGGTATTTTTGCATCCTATAAATATGATCGCTACCTAAAAACACAATATGTTCTTTCCATTTTGGTAATGCTAAGTGTTTCTTTTTAACTGCAGCTAGTTGTCAAATGAATATGTCAAAATAACTTTACTCACCGGTAAATTCAGAAATAAGTTTGTGACTGTGTTTACAAACTGTATTTCATAGATAATATTTTACAGATATTTCTCAGCCTGATAAAAAAATGTAACCCATTGTCCTTGATTAATGCTTTCAAAAAATGAGTTAAGGAACTCTAAGAATAAGAATGCCGATACACCCATCATTGATATTGGCCCTTTCCACACCTTACCTGTCTCTGGCATCATCCCAGCATCGTCTCAGCAGTGTCTTTGTTGGGACAAGAGTATGAATGTAAATGCTCTCAGCCACACTGGCTGGCTCCCTGCTGAAGGAAGTGTGATGGACATGCCTCTTCCTTCCACAGCACAGCTATGCACTTTCCCAGGCTGTGCTGGGGCAGGAAGTGCCTCCATCACACTTCCAGCACTTCCACAGGTCAGGTAAGCATAGGATAGTTGTGCGATCACATGTCATTGATGGAGAAAATCTGTCAGTGATTCAGTCTGTGATCACACTGCCTGGCAAAGGGAGTATTGGGAAATATTAAAATTGAGAGATTGGTAGATCTCCCAATCAGCACAGCATTTAGTAAATGCACAAACAGAAGTTGAACAGATTACCAGCCCCATTTGTATCACTTCACCTCAGACACACTTAATCTAGCTCAAAATAAAACACAAACAGTTTGGTTAAAAGTATGTAAAAGGGATTTACTCACATAATCTTCTGCATGGTTTACACTGGTTCAAATTCTTGAAGAAAGGTAAGAAGAAATTAAGCAATCACATGCTTACAGGAAAGCACGCTTGCCAGAGGATCGGGGGAAGCAGAATAACTTGTTTGCAGGGAAGCAAAATAACAAAAAGGGAACAGGAAGATAACATGCAAGGGGAAGTGAGTGTTGGCCAAACAACAGGAAGTTTACTCTAGGCAGTCCTCTCTATGCCTACAGTAAACATGCAAACTAACTAGCCAGGTAACTAAAGTATGCAAAGCAGCTACTTTTAAAATGTGGATTTCCCCCTTTCATTTTTAGCTTACTTCAGTTGCTGCAAACTGAGTTTAAAATGTAAAAGTAGTTTACACTCAGCTCAATACAGAGAAAAAAGATAGGAAGGGACAGAAACTTCCCTTTTTCAGTAGGCTCAGGCAAAAGCAAATTGCTGCACCTTCTCCTAGGTTGTGTGCTCCTTTTCATTATCAACTTTTGTCATCTTGACCACACTCAGATGTTGGTTGGCTGCACGTGTCCCAGTCTTCATCTGTGAAATGTCACAAGGCCCATGATCACACCCGTCTTCCATCTACTCCATCCTCACCTTGGCATCCACAAGAGAGCATGAATACTGTGATATTCCTTCTCTGTCAGCCCTCTAACTATAAAGCTAACTGTTGTGTCTTCAAGTAGTTTCTGACTTATGATGACCCTAAGGCAAGTCTGTCATGGAGTTTTCTGGGGCTGAGAATATATGACGCACCCAAACTCACACAATGGGTTTTTGTGGCAAAGCAGGAAACTGAACTCTGGTCTCCAGGATTGTAGTCCAATGCTCAAACTACTATACCACACTGGCTCTCTAAAGTTAACTGTATACTGCCATAGGAATGTATTCTGCATTATGGAAGAATAATGTAAAGTTCTTATGGGGAAAAGTATTAGTTATTCTAGGGAATGTAGACAATATTTGCAAACAATGTCATCCATGAGAAGAAAGGATGTCTCAGTATGCTGAGATGCTCTGTTGGCAGAGTGACCCATGAACTGCTGTGAGAGGTTTCATCTTTGCATAACATGAAAAAGACCAGAACTTTTTTTTCCCATTAGTAGCCGAAATGGTGAACAAAAACAAAAGGAACTGTGCAAAAATTCTTTGTTTAGAACAAAAATGTATTAAATGCATTAAACATTGGCCCTTTCTGCGCAACACATCCAACTTATCATAGGATGGGGAAAGGATGGGGCTGGGATGATGCTTATGCACGACATCATCCTGGACCCATCCTTCTCCCATTCCCAGGCAGTGCAGTCGATTGACAAATCACTGACAGGGTATGACCAGCAATCATGCCATCCTCCCACCACGTGCCCGCACTTACCTTCACTGTGAAGGTCCTGGAAGCGCAAGGATTGAGCTTCCTGCCCCAGTTCCTGGCTGTGCTGTAGCAGAAAGAGGCATGGCCATCATGCTTCCTGGTTCCCTCAGGCAGCCAGTGTGGAGGGGACGCTCCATCACGCTCCTGTCCCAGGAGAGCCGCTGCCACCATTGTTACTGGATGCTGCCAAGACAGAGGTAAGCTGCAGAAATGGCTGTCATTGTTGTAAAAAAAAAAACAACCCTCCATGAAAACAATGTTCATTTTATAGATGCAGAAAAACTCTCCTAATTTTGCTTACCAAAGAGAAAATATTTATACTTCTTTGTTTCCACCTATGAGAATCAAAAAAGCAAAGATTTACTTCCTTAATAATTACAAGTAACTTGTTACTCATAAGTGGCTGCTGTTGTGCTCTGAGAAACCTGTGTCTAATTTGTCCAGAACTGTCAGAGAGATTCAGAGAGGAGCAAAATATTTCTCCCTATTACTATACCCTGATATCTTCTTGGGAGTTTAAACTTTTCATAAATGTAACTGACAGCATTGCCTGAGGTTATTGCAGTTGGTGGCCATCTTGATAAAATAAAGCTGCTGTCCTGAGTGGCCCGAGCAGTATATCTTGCATTTTTCTTTGGCTAGATGGCTGCCCCAGCAGTAACCTTCAAAACACAAATATAATTGTTACGAGAGAGGGGGGGCAGAGGGCTTCATTATGACCACCATAGCTCAGCCAAGGCATAAAAGCAGGACTGTACAAGATGTTTTATACACACTCACAGGGTTTCACTCTGTAAACAAAGGCACAAATTTATCTCCAGGGCTAAAAAGGTCTAGAAACATTTTTTCTGGGATATTATAAACTAGCCCACCATAATGGGCAAGCCCTTTTATCATAATAATGATGTCTGCCGTCCCAGTACTATCCATGCTGCTTTGAGATGCAGAAACATTTTGGTACAGAGGAAAAACATGGTTCCAGATTGGGAAAGCACTGGAAGGATCTCTAAACTCAACTCCATGGCGGGGGGGGGGATATAAATCACATCACAAGTTTCATGATAACCTGGCTGTTTTTTCCTCTACATTCCTCTAAGGAATGTAAAGATCCGTGCAATGTATGTGTTATGTCCCAAGGAAGATTTTCTTTAGAGAGTGAGGTAATCACCTGCTCTGGACCTTGGGAAAGTGCAGCAAGTGGTTCGTTATTTAACTTTATTATTATTACCATATATTTTTATTTAGAGATGGAGAGAAGTGTTTATGGCATTTCCTGTCTTATGTTTTTATTTTATTCTGTATCCCTCCTTTGTCTCAATATGGAACCCAAGGCTGCTCACAATATGCACCAAAACCAGATAGCTAATACTATACATAGCGCAGAAGCTAAACAGTTAAATAACTACATAGCCTTCAACCTTTCACAGGTGAAAACCAAGACATGTATGCCCAAGCAACATTAGAGTGGGAAAAGGTTATTAATGAGGAAGAACAGACAAACTAGGAGATACAGCACCAGTTTGCTGAAGACAAATAGGGAATGTGGGAAGAGGAGAGTATGGCCCCTTCTGCACCTTACCTTTTTCCGGCACTGGGGTGCGGGGATCACAGAAGCAGCCTCTGGCGAGAGGCTCTTGTATCCTGCTGCTTCAGCTCCGCACGAGCTGCCTGCTCGTGTGAGAGCCCCGCCTCTGCCTTCCACAGTGCAGCCTGGGACTTTCCCAGACTGTGCTGGGGCAGGAAGTACGACCGGCGCAGCTCCAGAGGCTCCACACGCCAGGTAAGTGTGCATGGGACCTGGAAGCAATGCGCAATGGTGCACCATTTTCAGCTTCCAGCTGAAAATGAAAAGGTGCACGATCGACGCCTGCCAGCCCTTGGAGCATCGTGCGATTGTGAGTGCATTGTGCAGATCGCTCCTCACAATCGCGCAATGCTCCTGGCACCCTTTCACATGGCAAATGCTGTGCGGAAAGGGCCTGAAAGTGGGACATTTTAAGTACAGTATTTATTTTTTTAAAGTAAACCAAATTTTAAACAATTAAAACATTAATTTTAAATAAGCACATTGCATGACTTATCCCATGGTGCCATTGTGGGTCAGGGTACTCATGACAATCTGTTCTCCTTACTCAGCATGCAATGATGTATTTGAGTCTTTTACTCCAAGTCTCAAGTTGAGCCTGAAGTCCTTGCAAGATAATTCAAGTCAAGTCTCAAGTATGGTAGTCAACCTTAACAGGGGGAAAAAAGTGCTAGTGATCTGTGTGTTGGGAGAGGGGTTAAGCTGAGAGCAAACAGGCTTGGGAAGAAGCCTTCAGCCATGGAAGCATAGGACAGCCCTTCTGAAGGAAATTGCTTTCCACACTGTCATGGCTGGCAAAGACACTCTTTCTTCCCCGTTTACTCATGAGCAAGCAGGATTGGAAGGAAGCTCTCAGCCATCAAGGAACAGGAAAGGCAAGCTGATGGAAAATGCTTCTGACTGAGCAATGAGCTGGCTAGATGGGGAAGGGAGAGGAGGGGAGGAGGGTTTCATATTAACATTCACAGGACTTCAACCCCTAAGCTTCCCCTCAACCCAGATGCAGAGACCACTCCTTGCCCACACTCACCAGAAAAGAAAAAGTTGCAAAGCCCTGTTTTCCCGCTTTTAACTCATCCTGCTCTTTTGCTTTCCTATAAACAGCTTCTGGAGAAAGGCGGGAAACAAAAAAAGGTGCAGAAAGGCAGGGATAAGGAGCCTGTGCAGTTCTGACTGGGTCACCAGCATAACATTCCCTCACTGCTGATTGGGGAAAGGCTGGAGGGGGAGGTGGCAGAAAGTTGATCAATAAAAAAAGATGAGTCTTTGAGTTGAGTCAAGTCTATCAATCATTTATTGATGAGTCAAGTCATTGAAAAGACTTAAGTCCGACTTGAATCTGAGTCGATCGACTCAAGTCTACATTACTGCCAGCATAGGGAAGGCTATAGGGCTGCATTGCAAGGCCTTCTGGGAGACCTAGAATCAGGCAGCCAATGGATTCAAATTCCCCCCTTAGAATTCATTGGCTGCTTGAACCTGGCCAGAGTGAAGCATGCAGGCTTTACTCAGGTTGGGTTCCATAGTATTTAAGCTAGCTGTCTACCAGTGCCATTCTCTTTGTGGGAGCTTCCCACTCACCCACCCTCTTGGCTGGAGGCATGTTCTAGTATTGTTTGCAGTATCTGTCACTATAGCAGCTGTATTTTCATCACAACCTGTATGGCGGTCACATGGGTTTGCAATCTAGGACTGCAGATACCAAGGGCCCCCTGGCAGCAGCAGTATGGAGGTACCAATCGGCTCAGGGAGTACATGATGTTGACAGGTGTGTCCAACTTGGCAGGACTCAGGCATGCACCCCCTGGTGGCAGAAGGGAAAGTAGGGGCTGCTCCCTCCTGTCACTTTTTGTATTCCAGCTTCGTGCAGAGATTCAGGCTCATCAGTCAACAGGCAAGTTGATCGATGCCTGGATCTGTACCCATGCATGCAACAACACAGTATGTATCTGTAGCCAATAAAAGTTGTGTTCTTTTTCCTTTCAAACCTGTGGTTGTATCCCTTTGATCGGAGTGTTTGTTGCTCCTGATCACACAATTAAAAACCTGACTGACCTTAGGTACTGTTCCACAGGAAGCTAAATCTCCTAGATTAGCCTTGATTGGATTTTAACACCAAAATTCTGTCCTAAATGAAATTCAGAGTGAATCTGTGGATTTGTCCTCAGGCAAAACTCTGATGGGACTTCAAGGAATGCTGACATTTATCAATGACAGACTCCATACATTAATATTGCCACCTGTCATGTCTACAGCAGAGCAGGCAGTAATTCACAAGCAGCACAGCTCCTACACACAAGGTGAGAGTTAAAGAGTGTCCAAACAGAACGGTAGCCTAGAGCAAACAAATCTGAAGGGGCAAATCCAAACCATAGTCCAAACAAGCAGAGTTCCAAGACACCCAGATCCAAGAGCACAGCACAGGATTCCAGGGCCAAAGAGACCCATTGCTGACCCTGGGAGACAAGGCCAGCTGAAGCCTTCTTTTATCTATGGCTTCTGTCGCCACAGGTATTCCCTCATTAGGGCTCGCTTACTACTTAAACAGGCTGAGTGATGCAAGCCCTCTCTTTCATGACCTCTGATGCAAGGTAGGTGTGTCAGCTATGTTTTCCTCTATTTGTTTCCCTGGCTCAGGCCCTTGTTGTTGTTGTGTATTATCTCCCTCTGGACCAGCTTCTGGAGACACTTCAGCCTCTGGGGAAGCCTCTGCCTCGAAGTCAGAATCCTTCTCCTCGCTGCCACAGAACATGACACCACCTGTTTTAGAGCCTAAAAAGTTCTGGAACTCCCCTCCTGCTGCAGCCAATGCTGAAGGTTTGATCTGCTGGCTCTAAAAAGAGTGGAAGAAACCCAGGAAAAATTTTCCTGCCTCAAGGATGTTGAAAAGAGAATGAATTACAAACCTAGAGGGGGGAAATGACGTACACCATAAACCCCACTTTCCTTTCCTTGGCAAGCTTTGACTTGTGAATCCAAAACAGTGTCAGGTATCTGCACATTGCACCACAAGGCAAAATCACCACCAAACTTAAAGGTGGACATGTGCCCTCAGTTCTTCTGATAGCTTTATCCTGAGAAGCAGAGAGGAGAAGCTGTTTCTGTCTACCTGCCTTGGGTTGCCAGATCCCAGGGCCTGGCCCTGAGTCTCTAGTTTAAGTGAGTCATCTCCAGATGATGGATAAGGGTACACATTCTCCAGTTTTGTTGGGCTCAGCCTCAGGTATAAGGAAAGGTCTCCAACCCAGCTGGGAGAGCAGCAAATTGCTACTATCATTTCACCTTGATTTGGGAATGGCCCCTTTAACTAAAATTAATATCCAAACAAGAAAATATGTTCTTTCTCTCTCCCATCCCCATGTGTGTGTGCGCATGTGCATGCATGTGCTAGAATTATAGGCCACATAATTATAATTATGTAGTTGATAATTAATTCATAATGCTTAATGACATCACCAGAGGTTATCTCAGATTTTGGCTTAGAAGTCTTAGGGTCTTGGGCAATCCTGAACTGGTAACCTTACACCTGAGCTCCACAGTCTTTGATAGCCAACAAGCCAGACTTTGCAGTAGCTGGTTTTCTGGATGCAGCATGTCCTATTAAAAGAAGGTTGACTCCCAAAGAGTTTTGGAGAGGCTCAGAGGACTGAAGACCCTCTTGAGGTCCCAGTCACAGGAGCATCAGGGATGCCATTGACTTTGTGCCACATGCTTTCATGTGTCCCTAGTGAGACCTTGGGCCTTTTCGAACAGCATTTTCCATGTGAAAGGGCACCTTGAGCATTGTGCAAATGTGAGGAGTGGTCCACACGATGCACTCACATTTGCGCGATGCTCCAGGGCCTGGCAGGGCTCATGCACTTTTTCATTTTCAGCTTTAAGCTAAAAATGGTGCACAGTTGTACACTGCTCCCAGGCCCCGCGTGCACTTACCTTGCGTGCAGAGCCTCGGGAGCTGGGCTGGTCACACTCCCTGACTCAGTGCAGCCTGGGAAGGTCCCAGGCTCCACTGCGAAAGGAAGAGGCGGGGCTCTCGCGCAAGCAAGAAGCTCATGCAGAGCTGAAGAAAGCTGGACGCGAGGGCGTCTCACAAGAGGCTGCTCACTTGAGCACCGCACCCCAGTGCCGAGAAAAGGTAGGATGAGGAAAGGGCCCTTGCTTGACTAAGAGAGCATTTCTAGACCAAGCCAGCTTACTTCTCTCCAGCATTACCTGGATGGAAATAGGGACATATTTGTAACACTCTTCTCTCATGCGAGCATCACTGGCAAAGTTCCATCCAGTTACACTTACTGAAAGCTGATATCTATCTATCATAAAAATGTGCAAGTGATCAACCAATCAAACAGCTTCCCCTATTAAAATATGAATACAAGACACTGAAAGCTTTTTAAAACAAATCATTAAAAGGGAGATAGGCAAGTTGAAGAATGCTTTGCAACACTTCTCTTCAGATTCCTCTTCCCTCTTCCTAAGAGAACCATTTGCACTTATCAGTGTCACACTGTCCATACACATAGGCATGTCATTAATGTTTGACCCATTGCAGAACTGAAAGCTGATAGCATCTCTCACAAATTAATGCCTGGATGATGCTCAAATGCCAAACCTTCACTTTGACTAAGGCCATTTCCACACTAGACTGTTCTCGTGCTATTATTCCACTTTCAACATCCTATGGAATCCTGAGGTTTGCAGTTTAGACAGGGACCTTTGACTCAATATGCAAATCTGAGGTACAGACAGTACAATACAATTTCTATCCCATCACTGGAGTGCTACTCAGGGAAAGTAGGGCCCTCACTCATTTTACAAACTAAATACACTTTGTTCTATCATGCCCCTTGCTGGCATAAAAAGCCTTCCAAACCAAACACTATGAATTGGAATATTATGGCAGGGATCCAGAAAAGATCTGGGGGAAACCATGACCCCTCAAGCAATATGGCTGTTGAGCCTGCTGTAGTCTGCAAATCCCATATATGATGGCTAGGGCTAGTGGGAGTTGCAGCTCAATAAAATCTTCAGTCCATGTGTTCTACACCCCGATTTAAGTCATGGAGGAGCAGCTGGAATATTGGAAAAGAGCTTAAGTCACCTCCAACTGGATGCCACTGGACAACTGGAATAAGATGCCCAACTTTGGTAGTGTCTCTTTATAGACTTTCATGGTAGGTATTCCTTACTGTTTTAATTTTTAAAAATTATTTGATTGCCTAAAATATTTTTATTATGTGCCACCCTGAGATCTTATGATAGAGGGAGGGATAGGTATATGGGTAGATAGGTGAATAGGCCAATCGTCCCATGTCCCACTCCCAATTTTTTAAAACTCCTGGAGAAGACTCCTCACACGTTTGGCTGGGATTTCCCCAGGTGACCCAGAGAGCTGAGAGGACCCGTTTTTCCAAAAGAACAAAACAAAACAAAAGCAGCTGCATGTCTCCCAAGGCAGTCTGGCTGATTCTATCCCCAATAAGGCCGTTTCCGCACTATACTGTTCTAATGCTATTATTCTACTTTCAACATCCTGAGGAATTCTGAGGTTTGTAGTTTATTGAGGCCAAAGAGCTCTCTGGCTGAAAATTCTAAAGGCCCCTCCTTAAACCGCAAACCCCAGGATTCCATAGGAGGCTGAACGTGGAATAATAGCACTAGAGCAGTGTAGTGCAGAAATGGCTAAAGGTATTGGTGGGCTGGCAAGAGGGAATTGTTCTATATGTTTTGGTCCTTAAAAAACAGAATTGGCTTTTGGGATTGTTTTGGATGCGTACTTTAAAAAACTAATTTCTTATACACACACATGCACACATATACACACACGCTTCTTAAAGAAAGTTTCATCTGTTGTTATCTGTTGTGTATTTCTTTGAGACCCCTGGCAGGCTACGATGTGATAAACAAAAGCTTTTACTAATGATAAATAATACATTTCAGTTTTTTACAAAAACCCTTCTGGTCCAAAGCATCAAAAGGGGATAAAACTCCTGGCAAAATTGCCCACCTAATCCCTAAAGGGCATGAGAAGATTTTTTTCCCCGAAATTATATTTAGATGGGGGCCATGGGAATGCTGAGGCACAGGAGGTTGAAACAGGTGGGGCGGCAGATCTACATGTTATCAATAAGCTGTACCTCCCCCTCCCATGCTTTAGGCCCAAACTCCAATTATTGATATGATAGCATCTTTTGGCTTTTCTATATAAGCCCACATATAGAAAATAATACTCTTTGCTCTTTCATGAGCAATAGTGGAACACTTTTTACTTATATTAGCCTTATGATAACATTCTCTGTGTTTCTCCCAGAATTTCAAAACATTACACTTTTAGCCGCCAGCTGCCAGTGTTAGGCTTGATCTGTATTTCTAACACTTTTCAATTTTAACAGTAGTGTAGTAGATTCACTTTTATTCTAGTCTATTTAATCTAAAATGTTAGAAAGGGGGAGTGGACTTTTTGTGTTTGTTTTTCACTGAAAGTTCCTAAGCTACATTATTTGCAATTAAGATTTAAAAGCAGCATATAGTGTTCCTCCAAAAAAAAAAAAAAAAAAAGATGAAATGCTTGAATAAACCCTGAGTGCTTTAGAGGACTTCAGTGCTTCTGCAAGCTAATTTAGATAAGCAAGATAGCCTTTACAAGAAGTCAGCCGCAAATCCAAAGACTATTTAACATTGCAACATAAATAGAATAGGATCAGGGGAAAAGCCTTTAATGTATGCTTCATTCTTTCAGTATGGCAGTTTGAAGGCTCCCAGTTCTGTTGGTTTAAACGTATTGCTAAGAACATGTTCCCGATGGAATATATATTTATGGGATGGGACGAATCCAGAATTTTCCGAATCTGGATCCCTGGAAGGTTCTGGGAACCTGCAAATCTCACGAATCTCAAATCTTTCTAATTCTTTTTTTTAAAAGGGTATAAAAAGTGATTGTCCACTCTGCATGTCCCTGAAGGCCGCCTCCAAAGCGCCTGCACTGGTGGCGGTGGTGTGGTTGCAGAGAAGGGGCGAAGGCCCTCTTTTTACACCCCTGCCAGAGTGCAGACCCCAGGGCATACAGGAATGTGGCCATTGCTCATCCTACCCACCCCTGTGAGCCTGATCCCAGATGCCCATATGAGCTCGGGTCCAGGGGCTTGCAGGAATGCGGCCATTGCCAGCCTTACTCACCTCTGCGGGCCTGATCCTAGGAGTCTGAGTGAGCGCAGGTGTCGGGGGCTCCAGCCTGGCCGGCCCCTCCGGAGCCGCGGAAGCCGCAGTGGACACGGCTCCCAAGGCGGAGGACGACCCGGTCTCCTCGCGAGTCGCGACGGAGGCCTCCGGCGCCAGGATCGGCTGCCTGGACAACGTCGAGGCTACCACCGCCGCGGAGGAGGCCGTGGACTCTCCCGCCACCACGGATGGCCACTCCGGGGCCGTTGCAACCGCCGCCGCCGAGGACAAGGGCGGAGGGGCCTCCGCCACTGAGGGAAGCCGCCCGGACCTTGCCAGCCCTGCCGCTGCCATGGAACTCACCGGGGACGCCGCCGCTGCCGTTGGGGACACCGACGGAGCCATCGCCGCGGAGGGGAGCCGCCCGGACGACGCCGAAGCCGTTGGCACTGGGGGAGGCCGACCGGGCATGCGCCCGGGGTAGGCGGGGCCCAGGCGCCACTCTGGGCTACCGCCCACCCGCGGGCCCAATCTGGAGGAGTCCGTCGGTCTCCCTCCCACGTTTCTGCAACGGCGGCAAGCCAAGGAGGCCGCCCGCCACTCCCGCCAGCTGCTGGAGCGTCGGCTGCAGGCTGAGGGCTCGCAGCTGGCCGATGACGCTCAGCTGTGAGCCCGGCTGAGGGCTCCCAGCTGCGCAGCAACCCCCGGATTGGCCGGCGCCGGCACCAGGCTCCTACTTAAGACCAGGAGGGAGCCGAGTTCAGCACGGAGCAACAACCATCGGATCTCCGTGGGTTGCCCGTGCAAGCCGTGTCTTTTTCCAGTCGAGTCCCCGTCCAGAAGTCCTGCCAGCCAGCCATCTCTTCGTTGATCCGGGTGAGGAAACCCTGTCTTTTCGTTCCGTGTTTTTGCCTGCTGTAAGGCCTGCTTTGCTTTGCTGTTGGACTGCTGGCTACTGAGGCGTATCCCGGCTCAAGCCTGTCCCTAGCCTGCCCGGCCCCGCCCAGCCACCGACAGCAGGCTCTTGTGTGCCCTGCGTGGAGGGCTGAAATGTGAGGGTGAATTGGGGTGGACTGCTTCCGGATTCAAAAGAGTCCATTTGCCTATATTGCCCCAGGAATTCGGATTCAAGAATCTCAAATCTTTGCCAAGGATTTGAGGATTTGGTTGGCCCATCCCTAAATTATAAACTCTTATGAAGTGAGTGTGTATGTAAACTCAACATTAAGCTTACCTATTCAACATGCTGTCCTGCATCAAACATGTTCTCAATCGACCCTTGTTCAAACTTGTGAGTAAAGAAAATGCAACAGTTTTGTTTGGAGCAATTATGGCCCTTTTCGCACGGGCCTTTTCTCGCGCGACAGCCCCGTGAGCCTCGGGGGAGTGGGAGCGTCGCTCCGCACGACGCACTCCCACTTCCGCCGGGCTCACGGGGCTGAAGCAGTGCGAGCGCGGGTTTTTGATTTTCGCTTCGAAGCGAAAATCACCCGCGCTCGCGCAACGCTCCCGGCGCCCGCGCGCACTTACCTCTTGTGCGGAGCATCGGGAGTCGGCCGGGTCGCGCTTCCTTCCCTCCGCCCCTGCGGAAGGAAGGGACGGGGCGGGGCGCTAGAGCGACGGACGCAACATGTCCCGCTTCGCGCGCAGGCGCGCGGGGGGGCGGACACGACAAGCGCCTTTCTCGCGCGCGGGGGGGTGGAGGGGACAGGGTCCTTTCTCGCGCGCATGGGGGGGAATGGACGGACGCGTGAGCCGCCGCCGCCTCTGGGAGGCTGCCGCTTCCCCGCTCGTTCCTTCGCCTGTGGAAGGAAGGAGGGGGAAGCGGCAGCCTCCCGGAGAAGGCTTCTTGCACGAGCCGCCCTCCTCCAGCGCTGCAAAAAGGGCCCATGTTTGGAGATGGTGAGTTATTATGTGACCATCTACCTTCCAGCCGGAAAAACCAACATGGACAAGCTGTTAAAAATTCTAGACTTTCAGAGTATTATATCCTAATCAAATACTTAATTTACTCCATAAAATGCCTTTTGGAAATCTAGAGGACATGTTCTGCTACACCTGGGAAGGATCAATTGCTCGCCATAATATGACTCCTGCAAGAGAGACCATTTCGTTTTGCCCAGTGCCGGACAGTAGCTTCACGTTAAACCAGATCACCACACAAATTTGGCACAAAATGTTATGGTTTGTTTCCATACAAATGCAAGCTGCCCATCTAAAAGTCTGATGTTTCCATTTGCTTGCCTAGTCAGTGACTCTTGTGGCCTTAGAACGCTGTTGTCATCTTCATTGGACAGAGGTGTGGTCAGATCTTTCTTCTCCAGCGCTTTAATTTGCTTATCAGAAATCCTTCTAATCTGGTGGCCAGCTCTGAACTGAAGGTTGTTCCCTTCCTCAGATCTTGAAGAGCCATTTCTGGTCATAAAAATGGACAACAGAGATCTAGACAGACAAAAAACTTGATCTAGTGTAGGGAGTGTGACAAAGTGCTGGGTGTTTGGCTACTTGTACTGCCAGCGCAGCTTGAAAGCAGGTTGCTAGGCAACCAGAATAGCACCTCGGGAGAACAATCCAGCCCAGCAGTGCGTGGGAGGAACTTATGGCTGAGATATATAAACTTTATAACCTTATATAAACCCAAGTACCTGTGGATATTTTGGATTCCTTCAGTTAGAGCCTAGCAAGGAGCTTTAGTCAGTCAGGGAGTGTGACTCTTTTGGGAGGTTTAGTTCTCAGTGGAAGTCTAGTGAGAGGCAGAAGAGTAATTAAGCCCTAGTAGGATATGGTTACAGAGTGTGACCTAGATTGGAAGTTAAGCCTTTGGTGGGAAATTAGCCAAAGTGCTGTTGTATGATAATTGTGCCATTCATGAAAGATGTAAAGATCTAATTGTTTCTGACAAGGAGTTAACTATTAATACTCTCTGAAATGTGCACTGAAGAAATGTATTAATGTTGAATTGCATATGAACTCTAACACACTACTTTATTCTTATTGCTAGCTTAATAAATGCTACAGTTTATCGTTGTAAACCCTGCATACTGTATATATTGCTGTATAAATTGACCTCGAATATAAGACCAGGGAAGCTTTTGGGGCCAAAATTATAATTTTGATATGATACCTGGACAAGTCAAGGGACATGTGGCAAATGATGCAAATGATGCACTTTTTTCTTTTTTAAATTACTATGGCCTTTTCTGCACTTTGTTTTTGCAATGGGGCAGAGCGTCCTCCAGCGAGGACATTTGCACTTGGGGGTGGACTGGGTCCAGACTACTTTCTGCAGTTTCGGGCTTCAGCCCGCTTCGGAACGACCAGAAGTGGTCGCTCACCGTGCTATTGAAAGACCGCTTAAAATAGGTCTTTCAACAGTGTGGCACGCCCCACTCCGTGGCTGCACTCCAGTATAGATTTGCAGGCTCGCACCAGCGCAAGCCTGCAGATCTTCCGGGGGCGGGCTGTAGGCTGGCGAGCTTCACCGGTTGGTGGAGAGCCTCCACCAACCGGAAGCCGCCATTTTCATCCCCGGAGCAGTGTGTAGCACGGCCTCGCACTGCTCCGGATCAGCCTGGATCCTCCGAGGGAGCACGCCAGTCTGGGAAGCAACAGAACAGGGTGTTTTCTTCGCCAAGTGCAAAAAAGCCCTATATTAACAACAGGATGGACCACACCCTCTCAGCCCAAGAAAAGCCCATGATAGGTTCACCTTAGGGTCACCATAAGTCAGAAATGGCTTGAAGGCACACAACAACATAATTTGAAGGCAACAGTATTAAGTAATAGAATATGAAGAACAAGAAATCTGTAAGTATCATAAACTCATGCATGTGCATACATGCATACACATACACATGCACATAGAGTCTGGCTTGTCAGCCATGAGACATTTGGCCTTTAATAGTGACTCCCAAGTGCTGTTTGCTAGATTGATTTGCAGCTCCTTAGTTGTGAAATCCCCATGTGTTTGATTGGGTAAGCCATAAGAGCTCTTTGTAGCACTGCCCTTTGTATGTTGTTTTCTTGTGTTTAGATTGACCATGCACACACCACTCCTTCCACAATGTCATTGGTACATGATAAATGGTTGCCAAGTTTGAAGAATTTTGTGATTTAGGTTAGTAGGTGAGCTTATCATTTCTACCAATGTGTTCTAATGACAGAATGATATAAATTGGAATGGAGAACGTAACAAGAACACAATTTACTCAATCTGTGGTTCTAGCAGTGAATGAAATCTACCTTCAATGTATTTGTAAGGCCTTTTTTTGTAACACTATTCAGAAGTGACAATATTATTTCTTTTTTCTATTGTTGTCTTTTTTTGTTAGTTATATGGTACTGTTACCCTGAAAACTGGGGGGTCCCGCGAGGGGCGCCCGACTTTGCCAATTAAAAAGATCAAGATGGGGAAATTAGACTCAGAGCACTGGTTTGACATGCGAGAGGCAGGGGAACTTAGTGAGACCTTGTAACCCAACGTCTACGGCTTCCGGGCAATGAGCAGGCCAAGTTACAATGATAACAACTTTATTAAACAAGAGCAAGGTAAATCAAACACACACACAGTAACTAACTAAAAGAATAAGGAAAAGAGACTTGGGGGGAACAACAGGTGATACAGCACCTGATCGTGATGTCCTGCAGAATCTGGAGCGATGAATGATGGGGCTCAGCGCTGGTTGCTGAGGGGAACTCTTGGACCAACCGGCAGCAAGTCTGGATGGCAGCTCAAGAGGAACCAACAAGATCCCAAAATGGGGACTTTTTATAGGGTGAAACATGCCTGTCGGCTATGGCAAACCAAGTGGGGAACAAAAGGGTTTTGGTGCTAGACAAAAAGATCTGGTGAGGTCACTGTCAGCATGATCGGATTAGCATTGAAAGACGAAAGAGTGGCCGGTGAGCTAATGGCCTTCTCCAAAAGGATGGTTTGGCGGGAACCCACGCTGCTATTGTGGAGTATGGGTATGGGAGTCCCCTGAAGCTACGTGAGGCTTGGGAAATGCTGGCTTGAATGAGGAATGGAATTTGAACAATTAGTCAGCCGCAGCCAGTACGTGCTTGTTTCAGAAACCAACCCAAACATGTGCAGCGGGGCCGCCGAGCGTGGTCTAGCCAGGGCCAAATTAAATGATAGCAAATGATATCGGGGAGTCCCTTCCTGGGTCCCATAGCTGTCATAACAGTACTGTCTAGTACTATACCCTATTTGTTGTTCTTATACTGTTCCTTGTTGTTTGTCTGGTTGTTCTAATAATTTAATGGAAAACAATAAAAATATTTATGAAAAAAATACAAGCTACAGAACAAAAAAAAAATGGCAAAGTAAATACAAATAGAGTGCAGTTATAGATCATGCAGAGACCAATGGTGAAATGACACTGAGATAGCTGCTACTAGGATGTGAGGGCAAGGAGGTCTGTGCTTTCAGGTTCCTCTCAGTCTTGCTTATTTTGGATAGATGACTTGCATACTACATTTCTTGTCTGAGGTCAATATGTAGAGTGGACTTCCTCAGTCTGAGTTTGTCTCCTCTGTCTCTGCCCATGCCTGTTAGATGACCAGTGCAAGCGATGGAATCTATTCACCACTGGGAGATCATGAAGGAGAAAATACCTTTTGTTGTTTTTTCTAAGATGACTTCCTGAGCTTTCCATGATGTGCTAAAATCATGAACCAAAATGCACCCTATTGTGATTCAGGCAACTTTTGTTGTGATACTTATTCATAATATATCTCCAACCAGTCTTCCATGTACAAGAATCTGCAGCCTTTTTTTTGGTAAAAATGCACATTTTGCATTAATACATTTTGAATTTGATATGCATTCTTTGTACACTTTATCATACAGTACCTTTTTGTACACATTTTAACCAATAATGCACATATTTGTATGGATTTGGGTGCATGTTTTCATCCTATATAACTCCAATATACAAACACGCACACACCCTACAGAATTCTGAGAAGTGCAAAAAATGGAACATACCTGTGGTCTGATCAGTGTATTTCTTTGAGAAGAATGAGTCAGATCATTTCTTTTAAAAATACAGACTGGACAAAATCCATGAGCATTAAAATATTTCACTTCCTGTGCCTCAAGGAAGATGAAGACTGTTGCTGTTAATACAGTGGGCCCTTGGTATCCACTTGGGTTTGGTTTCAGGACCCTTCATGGGTACCAAAATTCATGGATGCTCAAGTCCCATTATGTACAATAGTGTAGTAAAGTGGCATCTCTTATATAAAATGGCAAAATCAAAGTTTGCTTTTTGAAATTATATTTTTCTGGAGTATTTTCAAGCTGTTGTTGGCTGAATCCATGGATACAGAATCCATGGGTACGGAGGGCTAACTGTATACATGGGGGCAAAAAATAAGAAAGAACTAACATGGAAGTAAGGGGTAATAAACCTCAAACAAAGATATTGCTATCAGAGAGAGTGGTATATAAATGTTTCAAAGGTCACTGAAATATGATAAAGTATTTGAAGGGTAGAATGTGATAGGAGTTATATTTCAGGGCGATTACAGGATGCCTGAGATTGTTCTGCAAAAGTATGTTGATAACAGGTCAAGACCTTCTATCTTTTTAAAAGCCTCCAGTCTCTTTGTTGTTGGTGCCTTCAAGTCATTTCCAGCTTATGGTGAACCTGAGGTGAACTTATCATGGGATTTTCTTGGCTAGATTTCTTCAGAGAAGGTTTGCCCTCACCTTCCTCTGAGGATGAGAGAACATGGCTTGCCCAAGGTCAACCAGTGAGTTTCCATGACTGAGTGGGAATTCAAACCCTGCTCTCCAGAATCTTAGCCAAAGGCTCAAACAACTACATCCCTCTAGTTGTTTTAATTACCTGAGATGCACTGTTTGGTATGGCTTATAGAAGGATTAGGGTCTTTTACCAGAGAAAAGGTGGAGGGGGAAGCTGCCATTCACAACTTTCTGGTCTTCAGTGGAGTAGTGATCAAATAGAATTTGTGTTTAGAGGCAAAGAAAGCAATCATATTTTGCAAAAAGTAATGACATCAGACACCTCCCCCCCCAGAAACCTACTGTTCCCCCCCAAAAAGCAAAGTAACCTCTTATTTGTCCTCACATTGGCCTCAAGACGCTGTTCATAGCAACTCTGAGAGGCAGACAGATATGCCTGTCAGGGTGCATGTACTAGGGATGTGTGAATCAGATGCATAGTTTCTCATCTGTTCCACCATCTTCTGGGTGGTCTTATGAGACCTCTTTTTTCTCTCTCCCATAGATAATATGTGGAGTTTTCCATATTCTTGTACATATAATTTTGACAGTGTGCCAATAAAGGACACGTGCCATGTTGAGGCAAGGTGGGGCGAGGACAATAATTACAAACCAAAGTGTAGTAAGACTTTCCCTGGCAATCTTGATAAGATTTCTTTTGTCTGTCAAATATCCAAATGCTGGCACTTTCGTAAAGGAATTCTTTATAGGGGAAAGAGAGTTCCAAGTATCAGTCAGAGCAGACAGGAGATTGTGAAGCAATAACAAAGACAGAGACTATGGTTCTTTGAAATGTGCATTGTTGAAGCAAAAAGAGAATAAAACTTAACAGCCCAAGGAAACTGTTGGATTTGGTTTTTATTATATTTTACTATTGTATCGTTCAGAGATAGGTTGTTTCCTCTCATCTCTTTCAGGGGGAATGGTATTGTCACTGGGTTGGGCTCAGCAGGACTCATATTGCACTGGAAATGTGACACAACATTCTGTTCTGGATTGATGTCTGTGTGTCTGTGTCTGTGTAAGGAAAGAAGAAGAGAGACTATCTATCTATCTATCTGCTTATTTACCTGTATATCTATCACCTACCTACCTATTCTATACCCTACCTTTCACCTAGTATAGGATATTTGGCCAGGAGACATCTTATTAAGAAGAAGTAAGTAAGGATGATGCAGGAGAGGACAGAGGATGATAAGTTAACTTAGATGCATGGGAGAATTTTTGATCTCACTCAGCTGATGTAGGAATCCCTCCCTCCACACCAAGGTTTTGATTTTGCAAAAACATTTTGCATAATTTCTCAGGAATGTTGAATGACTGGTAATTCTGTGATATACCTGGGGATTTCAGAAGTACTCCTATATCCAACCTGATATCTACATTGCCACAACATCAGAAACAGATGATTTCAGATTTCTTCTACATCCCTAGTGTCCATACTACAGATTAAGCTTTTACACTCATTTTCTGTTTCTTGAAGAGGCACTGATATGTCACAGCATTCCTGTATTCCCATTTTATGTATATATGTTCAGTTGTTTGCAAGAATCTCTATATGTATATGTGATGATTTCAAAAATAAACACATAGAGGATCTCTTTTACATACTGTTGAATATATGTACATACAGTTTACACATATGTTCAGTATAACACACATATATAAACCTTCTGTGAAGAAAGTAACAAACAACTGGTATACCCATATATGCAGACTGTACCTGCAATGAATATAACACATGAATTCCACTTGAGAAACACGAACACACGAATATCCCTCAAGAAACGTGAAAAATGTTTGATCAGCTGTGTGAGGGGTGGGGATGATAGGATTATTGGTGCAAAAGAGGGTTGTATCTTTTTCAAAAAATAGGAGATCTACCAAATTGTTGTATTGCTGCACCAAACTGCTGTACTGGTTGTTTACAGAGCCTCTTCTTAAGTCTTGTGTTAATTTAATTGCAAAATGGTAAAAACAAACAACTGACAGGGAGGAAAAAAATAGCAAATTGCCTTTGACCGTGTGTGCAGATGCTCAGGCATTCAGCTTAAATGAGAATTGCAATTAACAAGAGTGGATGTGAGAACAGACAGTGCAATTTGAAGTGCCTCTCAAAATCCTTTGTGTGTGTCTGTATTTATGTGTGGGTAAGAAGCTCTTTGAATCCTAGTGGGTTGTTGATGAGATACAGAGAGGGTGGGGAGGGAGAACTTTCTTGCTTATTCTGCAAAGTTTTAAATCTTGGAAGCCTTTCTAAGTAAAGCACAGGAAGCCTAGCCATTTTCTGCTGAAAATCCTAGATTGCAAATCAATTAGTTGCATACCAGGGGACTTAGCACATCCCCCAGTTTTTCTGCCTAACTCAACTAATTCAGATGAGATCAGCTTTTAGGGACCAGTGAGGTGTCCAGGTAAATTATGGGTAATATTCACCAGCTGGTATAAATACCCTCAAGGCACCACATCTCCTCTGATCTTGGAAGCTAAGCAGGGTCAACCCTGGTTGGTACTTAGAAGGGAGACTGCCAAAGAACATCAGGTGCGGTGGGCTATATTTCAGAGGAAGGAACTGGCAGAAACACCTCTGAGTATTCCTTACATTAAAAAAAAAAAAACTATGAAATTCATGGGGTCTCCATAAGTCCAGAGTGACCTTTTCTGCACTATAATGTTAGAGTGCTATTATTCCACTTCCAAAATCCTGTGGAATTCTGGAGTTTGTAGTTTACTGAGGCCAACAATGCCCCTCCCTAAACTACAAACCCCAGGATTCCATAGGATGTTGAAAGTGGAATAATAGCACTGTAGCAGTGTAGTATGGAAATAGCCAATGACTAGAAGGTACACATACACACACGCACGCATATACACATTCACCTGTTACCTTTTTCAGGGCTCTTTTATGTGCAGTGATAGGGCTGTAAATCTTGTGATTTTTCTCCCTGATCTGTTAGAATACAAATGTTTCTGACAATTCATGAGCATCATTTGTACTTCAAGACTTTGTTCAGGAACATTTGCTTGCTCAAAAATACCCATCTGTTTTTTTCTGTGATGAAAATGTGTTTTGGAGGCAACATTTTATGCAGTGATCTGGGCATTTGGCACAAAATACATTGTCCTCTATGCAAAAATACTGCTTTCTATGCAAAAAAAAAAAAAAAAAAACAAAAAAACTCTATCCAGGAATCAGTGCGTTAGGTACATTTGTGAAAATGATATAATTTAATGAAATTTGCATAAATACAAGAAGCAAACCTGGAACTATCTGGAAGTCCAATTCTGGTTTCATTAGGGGACTAAAAAGGTATGGGGGTGAGGATTCTTGCAACTCTAAAGGACAGTAAAGAACAGGAAATTATCTTTTTCATTGCATAGGGTGTGTTGGAGCACCCAGCAGGGTCCCAGGGTATATAAATGACCGGGGGGGGGGTACCTGCAGCCGAGAGGGAATATTTGTCAGCCCCTGACACAAGCCTTCCAAGAACAGTTCTACTTATGACCACGTTTGGCTGGAGCCTGGGCTCCAGTGTTTTCCAATCATTCCCTGTCTCATGCATCTATTCTTATGTATGCAAATAGGAAACATAATAAGGTGCCTGCTCTAATGTGTTCTGTTCGATTTCTCCATTGCTACTAAAAACATCTTCTAGAAGCACTCAGAAAAATCAGAATACACAAGGGGGAAATTGCTGGAGAAGATTTCACTCTATTACTTTGCCTTCATCACAACATGACACACCTTTGATAACAGACAAATTGGTAAGAGAATTGAATAGAGAAATATCCCCCCTGTGGCTCAGCAAAAGGTTTTTACAAAACTCCACAATAAAAATTGTAGAACCGACACCACTGGGATTCATTATCAAACTTGTCAGTCCCATGGTGCCCAAAGTGGCCCAGGCAGCTACAACCTTTGGTTATTAAGAAAGGAGTTTAGGTTAAAAGTTTCCCCTATGTGTTTTGTTGTTTCTCTCACCCAGGGTTCAACTTACTTTGACAAGTACATGCACACAGTACCTGTGTAATGCAAACTCATATTTAAGCTTTGTCATTTTGTATTTGCATAGCTCCATAGTATGATGAATAATAAACAACGATATGTCGGTAAAGAGAGACACACATTGCTGAAGAGAAATAGATATTATGGTAATGAACAGTCACCTTTGAAAGTTGAGTTGAAGCCTGATGTCACCCAAATGCAGATTTCAAGCAGGTACTGCAGAGGTTCCATGCAGCAGAATTCCTGTAGGAATATTGGAGCAAGTGGAAAGAATTCATACATTCTGGGGTGGGGAAACTTCTTGTAGTGGGCCAGTCTCATATCTCTGTTGGTAGTATAATTACAGTCAGAAGGGCCCAAAGACTATTGAGTCAACTTTTTTCCCTGAAGGACTTCCCCATATTTCCACTTTTATTCTGAGTGCACCCTTTCCCCATGCTTCTGCTTCTTTTCAGAGGCCCTTTCCGCACCTTACTTTTTTCTGGGACTGGGTTGCAGGGATTGTGCGAGCAGCCTCCAGCGAGAGGTTCTCGCATTCCTGCTGCTTCAGCTTTGCATGAGTTGCCTGCTTGCGCAAGAGCCCTGCCTCTTCCTTCCACAGTGCAGCCTGGGAGTTTCCCAGGTTGCGCTGGGGCAGGAAGCATGACTGGCACGGCTCTGGAGGCTCCGCATCCCAGGTAAGTGCGCGCAGGGCCCAGGAGCAATGCGTGATCGTGCACCATTTTCAGCTTCCAGCCGAAAATAAAAAACGTGCACGATCGGTGCCTGCCAGCCCCTGGAGTGTCGCACAATTGTGAGTGTGTCATGCAGATTGCTCCTCCAGGCACCCTTTCACATGGCAAATGCCATGTGGAAAAGCCCAGAGTGAAACTCTTTCTCCACATTTCCACTTTCTCATGCTTTTTTTCTTTTCTTTTCTGAATGAAGCTCTGCTGGAGGGCTGCTCCAGCTGGCAGAATAAAAAACTAGATTCAACCCATGGTTAGAATTTCCCTAGGTGTATCTGCATTCAAACAAGGAAGGCAATCTTGCTTTAACAAAGCCCATTTTCGTCCTATGCTGTTATAGTGCTGTTATTTCACTTTCAACATCCTGTGGAATTCTGGGGTTTGTAGTTGACTGAGTCCAAAGAGCTCCCTGGCTGAGAATTCCAAATGCCCCTTCCTGAACTACAAACCCCAGGATTCCATAGGATGTGGAAAGTGAATAATAGCACTATAACAGTGTAGTGCAGAAATGGCCAAGTCTCCCTCTTATTCTGAGAAGTGGGTAAGACATTTATATCTGGTGATCCTTGTAAGAATCTGTGTAGTATTGATCTTTCCCAATCTTAAAAACAAAGGGAGAGCCAACCATCATGATTTTCACCTTACCCCTAAACCAACAGTGGAAGTCCTGTAGCTCTCCAGATATTTTGGACTACAGTTCCCAGATTTGATCACCATTGGCTATGCAGGCTAGAGCTCCTGGAAGCTGCACCTCAGCAACATCTGGAGGTCTTCAGGATTCTCATCCCTGTCCTAAACTCACAAATCATAGGCTCACTCTTGAACAAGCCATAAGCAAGTGGTCCTGTAGGACTGTTTGTGAGAAAGATGACAGTAATATTGTTAGTAGAAGTGGTGGAAGACTTACTATTATGATGTAAGTGTAACACTATTGCCCTTTCTGCACCCTACCTTTTAGTCAAGATGTCCAGTGGGTATCCCAACAGGGGCTCTGCCAGGAGGCGAGCATGATAGGAGTGTTCCGCTCTGCACCCGCTGGCTCCCTACAGAAGGGAGTGCCAATGGCCGCACCTTTTCCTTCCACAGCACAGCTGGGTGCTTTCCCAGGCTGCACTGAGGCAGGAAATGCAGCCATTGCACCCCTGAGGCTTCTGCAGGAGAGGTAAGTCCAGTATGGTGGTGCGATCATGGGTCATTGACAGGAAAAACCCATCAATGATTTAATCCATAATTGTGCTGCCCGGGGACAGAAGAAGGATAGGACCACAACAGTGTCACGCAGAAGTGTTGTCACGGTTCTGTCGTTCTCCCATCCCTATTGTGGGATGGGAGGGTGCTGCAGAAAGGGCCTTACACTTAACTTAGGATAGGCATGGAAGATAATAGAAGGTGAGATTTCAAACAGAACTGAATAGAAATTAATTTGCTTCCTTGCATTCATAGATGTCCTAGGATCTATCAGCTGTGAAACAAAAACAGTATTTGACTTCCAATAAGGCTTGATGCTTGGAATGCCGTATTTGATATGGTAATACCTAAGAAGTTAACCAACAGAGAAGATAGTTATTATTTAGCAGACCCTTGAAATCCGACAGTGTTTGGTATGTGACATGAGCATGGGAAAAGATCGGCCTCTTGTAGAAGTGATCCTCTGGATAGTACCTATTAATTGGGCTAACTACATCAGTTCAGTGAAAATGATATTGCGATTAAGCTTCTAGAAGTCTAGTGCACTCAAGGGCACACTTGACTGAAGCCTTATTCATGCATATGGGTGATAACACAGGTCTCCAATCACAGAAAACCTTCTAATATCCTTAAAATCGCCCTTGTAGACTTTTCCATCTGCACAGATTAGCTCTGGTATAGGTACTTCAGCATTTCCTGTACTATTAAGGGAATTGACTGGCTCCTTAGACAAATTGAAGCTGTAATAATTGCAGTAAATATTTGTTGAAATTGAATAAATGTTGTATTCAAGAATTTAAAAGACGGTGGACAAAGGAAGTAAAATTAGGGATTAGGATTATTAAATTCCATTTTAGCACAATTATCTAACATATTAGAATTAAAAATTAAAATCATATTGTGTATCTCTTGCAGTATAATAAGTGGAAAGAGGTCTGGCCTCTATATTTATTGTCTCTACAAAACACAAACTGATTCAGCAAAAACTGTCTGCTGCATATTAGGCCCTTTTCGCACAGGCTTTCCCGGGCGAAATAGCCCCGTGAGCCGTGCGGGAGTGGGAGCGCCGCTCCGCACGACGCACTCCACTTCCGGCGCTCTCACGGGGCTGCAGTGGCGCGAGCGCGGGGTTTTTGATTTTCGCTTTCAAGCGAAAATCACCCCGCGCTCGCGCTACGCTCCCGGCGCCCACACGCACTCATCTGTAGTGCGGTGCGTCGGGGAGGCGGCCGGGTCGCGCCTCCTTCCCTCCGCCCGTGCGGAAGGAAGGGGCAGGATGGGGAGCTAGCGCGGTGGATGCGAGAGCATCCTGCTTCGCACGGGCGGGGGGCTGCTCGCGACAGCCTCCCGCGCGCGCGCGCGGGGGGGCGGGGCGGACTATCGCTCGCTCCTGGCGCACGCGGGGGGGCGGGCGCGACTGTCGCTCGCTCCTGGCACGCGCGGGGGGCGGGCGCGACTGTCGCTCGCTCCTGGCGCGCGCGGGGGGGCGCGGGCGCGACTGTCGCTCGCGCCAGGAGCGAGGGACAGTCGCGCCCGCCCCCCGTGCGCGCGCGCGCGATCGGGAGGCTGTCGCAAGCAGCCCCCCGCGCGCGCCAGGAGCGAGCGACAGTCGCGCCCGCCCCCCGCGCGCGCCAGGAGCGACGGGCTCCTTTCTTGCGCGCGCGGGGGGATGGACTCGCGAGCCGCCGCCGCCTCCGGGACGGTGCCGTTTCCCAGCTGGTTCCTTCGGCTGCGGAAGGAACCACGGGGAACCGGCAGGCTCCCGAACTAGGCTTTTCCCGCAAGCCGCCCGCCCCCGCTCGCGCAAAAAGCCTAGTGCGAAAAGGGCCTTTGTCATCATAGTGCCTTTTTAGGAAGAAGCTGGTAAATTTTGGCCAGATGTTAGAAATGTAACATTAAGATTATGTCTTTTAGAGGCATATGATGTTGTCCTACCCAATGGTGGCTTCCTTTTTGTTGTTGTATATGAATTTTGTTTCAGAAAAATCTTTCATATTCTTCCATGCTCATGCACTGCTAAATTATATTCTTGTAATATGAAATCTGGATATATACATAATATGGAATCTGAGAGCCAGCATGGTGTAGTGGTTTAAGCATTGGGCTATGACCCTGGAGACCAGGGAGTGATTCCCTGCTCAGCCATGGAAATCCACTGGGTAATCTTGGGTGCATCACACATTCTCAGCCCCTAGAAAACCCCATGATAGGTTCACCTTAGGGTTGCCATAAGCTGGAAATGACTTGAAGGTACACAAGGACAATGTGGCGTCTAATAGAGGTACTGCACAAATGGAATCCAAAAGCCCCTGTAGCTACAAAGAGATGTAGGCTACAATTCCGTATGGGAGTCTACATTGCATAGCATTACACATATTTAGCTACGTAGCAGAGGCACTACAGAACCTTCCTAGTGAATTGTGAAGAGAAGTATGAGGGCACTGGCAACTGTGTGTCCAATGCACATTGGATTCTGCCAATGCACATCAGCACACCATGTTCTGATGCACATTGGGAGTGCCCAGTGCATATCAGTGTTCAGTGCCCATTGGTGCTGATGTGCAGCAGTCACTTTGCTGGCTATCCAGTGTAGTGATGCCACGGGAGCCCCTTTCTGATTGCATACATTGCAAAACTGCTCAATTCTATTCCCCACAGACATGAGCCCACTTGCATAGACATATATCCCATACTGAATTCCAGCTTTATACTTCCCATGTAAAGAGATAAACTTTCTCTATCACTCAGTGATCTGAAGACCTCACTCCTCTATCTACATTTAAATGTATATCCTGTAGTTCTTTCTATACAGATGTTTTTCTGGAGTAATTATATTAAAGGATAATTTCTGATTGTTCAGTCCTCATGAAAATTATTAAAAAATGGGTTTGTCTTTACCTTTCCTTTCTTCTTCTCACCACTTCTTTCTCTTTTTCTTATTTGAATTTCATAATAAAGTTATATGTATGAAAGCACTCTTTATTTGGGGAGCGAGCATGGTGTAGTGGTTTGAGCATTGGACTTTAATCTGGAGACAAGGGCTCAGTTTACTGCTTGGCCATGGAAACCCACTGGGTGACTTTGGGAACATCACACACATTCAGCCACAGACAACCCTGTGATGGGTTTGCCTTCGGGTTGCCATAAGTCAGAAATGACTTGAAGGCACACAACAACAACAACAACAACAACAACAACGACAACTCTCTATTTGGATAAATCTAAACCAGTGCAATGTGTTGGGGCGTGAGGTTGCACATAGAAAAGTAGGATTTCAGAGGAGGTGCGTGCGTGTGTGTGTGTGTGTGTATTTGGAAAATGGGAAAAGCAATTAATGCTTTCTTGGTATGCAGCTGATTGGGTTCAACTATGATATACAATAATGTGCCTATTATGGTTCCCTCATCTGGAGAGAAGTGACTAGTGGGGTGCCACAGGGTTCTGTCCTGGGCCCAGTGTTATCCAACTTCTTCATCAATGACTTGGATGAAGGAATAGAGGGCATGCTGATCAAATTTGCAGATGACACCAAACTGGGAGGGGTTGCTAATACGCCAGAGGACAAGATCAAAATTCAAAATGACCTTGACAGACTGGAAAGCTGGGCCAAAGCTAACAAAATGAATTTCAATAGAGAAAAATGTAAAGTCCTATGCCTAGGCAGAAAAAATGGAATGGACAAATATAGGATGGGGGACACGTGGCTGGACAGCAGTACATGTGAAAGGGATCTAGTTGTCTTTGTGGTCCACAAGCTGAACATGAGTCAGCAGTGTGATGTGGCAGCCAAGAAAGCCAACATGATTCTTGGTTGCATCAATAGGAGTATAGCGTCTAGATCAAGGGAGGTAATGTTATCACTCTATTTTGCCTTGGTTAGACCTCATCTGGAGTACTGTGTCCCATTCTGGGCACCTCATTTCAAGAAGGATACTGACAAGCTGGAATGTGTCCAGAGGAGGGTGACCAAAATGGTGAAGGGTTTGGAAGCCATGCTTAGGGAGCTGGGGATGTTTAATCTGCAGAAGAAAAGGTTAAGAGGGGACATGATAGCCCTCTTTAAATATCTGAAGGGATGTCATGTCAAAGAGAGAGCAGGCTTGTTTTCTGCTGCTCTAGAGACTAGGACAAGGAGCAATGGATTTGAGCTGCAGGAAAGGAGATTCCACCTGAACCTCAGGAAGAACTTTCTGATGGTCAGAGCTGTCCAGCAGTGGAATATGCTGCTGCCTCAATGTAGTGTGGTGGAGTCTCCGCCTTTGGAGGTTTTTAAGCAGAGGCTGGATGGCCATTTGTTGGGAGTGCTTTAATGGATGTTCCTGCATGGCAGGGGGTTGGACTGGATGGCCCCTGTAGTCTCTTCCAACTCTATGATTCCATGATTCTATCTTTATCTTTGAATTACACTTTAGTGCAGAGTAGGTTATATGTGGATGGTGGCACTGTGCATTTTCCTTATAGTTCTCCTGAGCATGCCACAGCGCTAACAACAACTCCTTTTCCCAAAAGTTTTTCAAATTTACAAATGGTTTGTTTTGTTTTACTGGGGATATTTCAAATTTCAAATGGAATTATTTGGAGAGGCAACTTGGTAAGGAGCTGTCTATCCTTACAAAAAGCAGAGTTTGGAATTAAGTAGTTAAACAACTAAGTTATTAATTTGTTTGATTTGTGTGTGTGTGTGTGTGTGTGCTTTTGTCCATTAATCACTAGAGTCTCCAATTAATGCTGAAGTTAAAAATATGCCTTAGTGAATTGGGTCATTAGAATTCATTAGGGTATGTGCCTCTTCCTCTGTCAATTTCAGAAAAACAGGGAGGCTTGCTGCTTAGGAAAAGAAGTAGTAGCACAAATCAGAACAGAAAAATAAATAGCAATTAAAGAATAGAGAAGGAAAAAGTGAATCTTGGAATGGAATGGGGATGGGAGGAAGGAAGTGATTTGTTTGCAGGCTAGTTCCTTCAAGAAGACAGGACCCTTTCAGAACATCCAGAATATTTTAGCCCTAGGTCACAGCCACTCTCCATGAGCCTGTAGGGAAGGAAAATTTCGAGTCTTTCTGAGGGGTTAGGTTGCATTGTGACTCTTTTCAGTACTTCTCTTCCTTGACTGATTATATTCTGGACTGGTTTCAATTGTATTACATACATTCTTGTATAATAATATTTTGGGTGAGCTGCATTGGATCCCTTTGTAATTTTATATTTTGCTTACAGTATACTGTTCTATGCACTTTGATGATTAAATTAGCTCTTTTTTTCTCCTTCACCCACCCATCTCCTTCTCCCTTGGCTTCTCCTTCATCCTCTTCTCCCATTCTGCTTTTAATCCCTCCTACTCCTCCTACTCCTCCTCCTCTTTCCCACCCCGTCAGGGTGCAGAGAATAGTGGGCTTATTAGATATCTCATTCAAAAGTGGCTTCACAGATTGAATTTCTTACCTCTGGCTCCTATTTGCAAAACCTGAGATTTACCACCAATCGTGAGACCACTCTTCTGGCTTGGGAATAGGTGGGCAGAAGGGTACAGTGATTCCATTGTTGGACATATGTTTTCATATGTTTTCAGAAATGTTCTAATTAAAGATCCTCCACCTCTGATTCACTGACTGATCTTTGATATTCACGGGTTGCTTTCTAGTGAATCCATACCCTCAGACTGAAATACCCTGTTCCTCACTAACCTTTAATGAACATGGCATTTGAAGAGTGAGTTAAGTGTATGGGCCTTTCTGCGCTACACTGTTGTAGTGCTATTGTTACTCTGAAAATCTGAGAGTCCCAGAGGGACACCTCAATATGCTCCAAGTGGTGGGGAAAGTAAGCTCAATGGAGCACAAGCAATAGCAATGCAAGAGGCAGGGTAACCTAGCAAGATCTTTTACCCAGTTTTTACGGGGTCAGGCCCAGTCAGAAATCACACCAAAAAGGTACAATGAATGACTTTATTAAACACTAGTAGCACTCATCAATGCAAACACTCACATACACAGCCAAGGACTACAGAGAAATAAAGAGTGGAAATAAGATAGAGGGATTGTTGAAGGATTTGTAGTTTGGGTGATACTGCGCCTTTTCCTGAAGTCCTTGGTCCAGAAAGCAGCAAAAGAAAAGGAACTCAGCAAAGAGACGCTGAGGAGATCATGTGGCTATCGGGAGGGGAGGACTGGTCAGTTGGTATGAGCAGGAGGCATCCAAAGAATGAGTCAAAAATGGGGACTATTTGCAGGCAAAATTTACCTTGAGGGCAAATCCTCTCCCAGGGAGAACAAAGGAGACAGCAACAGAAAACAACTTCTTTGATATTGGGAGATAACAAGATGTTACTCAAGTGTCAGGATCTTCCCCTGCTTTGGGTTGCAGTGTGAGTTTATGTAGATGGATTTCGCCTGATAAGGTTTTATTGCTTCCAGTGCCCAACTTTGTGGAAAAACTCTTAGGCCATTTCCACACTACACTCTTATAGGGGCCAGCCGGCCCCTCCCAAAACTGCAAACTCCAGGATTCCATAGGATGTTGAAAGTGGAACAATCCCGCTATAAGAGTGTAGTGTGGAAATGGCCTTAATCCTTTCAAGTTGGCTCCTTAAAGGCTGATGATCTTTTGTCCACTGTGGGTTGGCACAGCTTGAGGTCTCCTGTGGCTACGTGACTGGGGAGTTTACTGGCCTGACCTGGTTCTTCCTATCTTATGTCCACTGTTGCCTATGTGCCCATCTGGGTTACCTGTCTGGTGGGTTAGATTAATTTTTATATCAAAGTTGTAGACCCCGGGACAGGGTTTACCATGGGCGCAACACTATTTTTCCACTTTCAACACCCTGTGGAATCCTGGATTTGCAGTTGAGAGAGGGGCATTTAGAATTCTCAAAGAACACTTTGGCCTCAGTAAACTACAAACCCCAGAATTCCACAGGATGGTGGAATAATAGCACTATGACAGTTTAATGCAGAAAGGAGTCAAGTGTTAGTGCTGGTGGAAAGAAAAGAGATATGCAGATGAGTGACCAGCTTAATTGAAGAAGTTGCAAGATGTGGCCACATGTTTTAGGACAGTGGTGTTCAACCTCACAATTATCAGATGTGTTGAATTCCCACCATTCACTGATGACAATTATTTTATGGGCTTGTATTCCATGAAGAGGGGGGAAAAATACCAGGTTGGATAAAGACAACTTTTGAAGGACAAAAAGAGCCTTCTTGAAGAAACCAATAACAAAGTGTGAACCCCAGGTCAACAGTGGAGTTATCCTCCTTCATTCCAAATTAGTGAGTTCATAGGGTGGGGGGTATAAAAAAGAACAGCAAATTGAAATTAAATATTTTGACATCTTAGCAAACCAAAATATATATTTCTTTCATTTGGGACTACCACTGAGTTATCCTAAATTAAATTTTCAAAGGGATACATTTCCAGATACTGCGTACCTCATGGTTGACAGGGACACTATGTAATTAGCTATTTATATGCAAGGAATACAAGAGATAATTAGAAACATGGATTACAGGAAAAGGCAGTCACGCTGACAGAGGGCAAAAGAAGCCAACATATTAAGTCAAATTTGTCTATACGCTCATATGGTTTATCATATGTCATTTGCCTTGTATTACATTAATACTTCATTTAATATGGTGCTAACGCACGAGATTGTAATCTGCTAATTTATAAATTAAACATGTATCCTTCTAAATACAGCAGCTATTGGCCTGGCAAATCAGTTAAGCCTCCTGGAAAATGTTAAATTAAGTTACTTATGCTCTCAGGCTCTTGGGAGATGGTCTGTGCATTTGTAATTACAGCTACTGGTTCTGTTCAAGTAGCCTGAGTTTATATTCCGTGTTATAGTTTGACATAGCTGCTCTGGAAACTTGGAATTTTTGGTTGAGCAAGCATTTCAACCCGGCAGAGCCCCTCTGATGAAATGACCTCAGAGACAATGCTCCAAAAAAAAAAGAAAAAAAAAAGCATTTGAATCTATAGCTCTCTGGTCAACTAGTCAAGATCGTTACTCTTTGAGCAGATCCACACTATGCAGTTAGAGCAGGGTGACTGCATCTGAACTGCTGTGGGACCTTCCCATTGCCTCTCGGGATCTGTAATTTGGTGAATTACTTAGAATGCTCTGCTAAAGAGCTCTAGGCCAGTCCTCTGAACTACAACACTGCTAGAACTCTTTGTTCTGATCAGAAGGAAGGATACTATCCCACTCCGAGCTCATTAGAAGAAAGATAGGGTACAAATGGCATAACCACAATCAAAAATATACTAAACTATTTTGCATGGCTCTGTTGCACAGCATTCAATACCTACAGCATGGCTGAATGTATTTATATCTTGCCCAAGATCTTGCACTGGGAAACAGATATCTTTCATATAGCTACATCTATGTAGCTATGCCTCCTGATGCTATTCCCCAAAAACTTACTTTATAAGCAGCACAGCTCCCCTGCCCGCACAAAAACCCAGCCATTTCATGATGTCAGAGAGCAGGGGAATGTGTGGGGATGGATTCCGAAAATTTCATTCAGATGGTACAGGCAACTGCAGACATCTGGCCGTTTTGCTAGCTTTCTGAAGATGGCATCCTTACTTTTTGGATTTTGGAAGCCTATTGACAATTTGGGACTTAACTCTATGCAAAGTTTGCATGGAGTTATTTTGCACAGAAAAACAGCATTTTCTGCACAGAGAAAAATATGTTGTTACTTGGGCCTTTTTCGCATGCAGTTTCTTTTGCGAGAGGGCCCCTTGAGCATCGCGTAAATGGGAGCGGTGGTCCGTACGACGCACACCCATTTACGCAATGCTCACGAGCCTAAAGTGGGCAGCGCACATATTTTTTTATTTTCGTCTCTAAGCCGAAAATGCTGTGCGGTCGCGCAATGCTCCCAGGGCCCTCGTGCACTTACCTGCCCTGCAGTGCATCGGGCAAGCTGGGCCGGTTGAGCTTCCTCCCCCAGCGCAGCCTACAGCTCCCAGGCTGCACTGCGGAAGGAAGGGGCGGGCGTTCACGCAACGGCTGCGTGACCGGCAACCAAGCTGCGGGAGAATGGAGGAGCGATGCAAACGGCACCTCACACCTCCACAAGCAGGTAACATGAGGAAAGGGCCTTGGTGTAACTAAATAAGCAGTGTAGAATATTAGTGAACTTTTTCTGGACAAAACAACCACATGCAAAATAATTCTGCAAAAATTCTTGTCAGTCCAGGGTCATTTCTGCACTGCACTGTTATAGTGCCATTATTCCACTTCCAACAACCTATGGAATTCTGGGGTTTGTAGTTTACTGAGGCCAAAGAGCTCTTTGGCTGAGAATACAAAATGCCCCTCCCTAAATTACAACCCCAGGATTCCATAGGATGTTGAAAGTGGAATGATAGCACCATAACAGTGTAGGGCAGAAATGGCCCAGGATTCATCTCATCAGGGTTTCTCATCACTCAGAAAAAAACACATGTTTTCCAAACATTTTCTGAATATTTTCAAATATCATTTCCATCCCTACAGACAACATAGAAATAGTGATTTTTGCAGAAAGGCTGGACTGCCTACAAGATGATTGGGGAAAGGGATTTTGATTGTTTTGTGGACAGAAAAGAATTCTAACCTATACAACAACCATAAAAAAGTGAGTTGTGGTAGTGCAAGTCAGGTTTATACCATTGTAACTCATTAACAGGATGCCAGCCTTTGTCTATTTGATTTTTTATCCTACCTTTTTCCCAAAGCCACTTACAACCTTTTTTTTTAATGTTCTTGTTATATGCCTTCAAGTCATTTCTGACTTATGATGACCCTAAGGTGAACCTATTGTGAATTTTTTTTGGCAAGATTTGTTCAGAGGGGTTTGCCTTTGCACCTTCTGAGGCTGAGAGAGTATGACCCACCCATGGTCACCCAATGGATTTCCGTGTTAGAGCAGGGATCTGAACTCTGATCTCTCAGAGTCCTAATCCAATGCTAAAACTATTATGCCACACTGGCTTTCCTAAAACAAAATAGCTAAAATGATTTGAAGTATAAAGGTTAGAAAGCATTAAACAACAAATTCCTATTAGAACATTCCTTTGAACAATTAAAAACACATTCAATCATATCAATACATATTTTAACAGTACTATACACCCATGGAACATCCATCAGCTGCAACCAGTTGAAAGCTGAAGGCCTGTTTAAAATGAGAAGGTTTTGCTTCCTGACAAAAAAAGAAAACAGAGGAAGCCAGCCAAGAGAGTTCCATAGCCTAAGAACAAGAAGGCAAGAAGCTCTTTCCCATGTCCTCACCAGACAAGACTGTGGTAGTGGTAGAATGAAGAAGAAAAACCTTATTGTGTGATTGTAAAGCTTGCACAGGTTCATAAGGGGTACAGGCTTTCAAATAATATGGACCTAAGCTTTATAGAGCTCTGCAGGTCATAACCAGCACTTTGAGTTATTTCTGGAAATGGACTGATATCCAGTGGAGTTGTTTCAACAAGAGAATTAATGCTCTCAATGACCAGCCCCAGTCTGTCTTCTAGCCACAGCATTTTGGACCTGCTGAGGTTTCCAAACTGTTTCCGTGGGTGCATTTTCCTCTCAGATTATAAGGAAGGACCTTGTCAAGGAAGATGAGAAAGCTGACAAATAAATGGACTCAAATTCCATACAACACAAGCATGGGCTGAAGGGAAGAGTGTTATCCTGTATGTTGGAGGTCCCAGGAGGAGCGCCCAAATAACCAAATAAAAACACAAGTTGGGGGAATTAAACTCGAGCACTGTCTTGGCTAAACAAAAGGCAGGGTAACTTTAGCAAGAATCTTTAACCCTATGTATACAGCATCAGGTCAGAGAGCAGCTAGACAAGGTTTTCAAAGTAACAAGCAATATTTTATTAAAGACAAGAAACACGCAAGACAAGACATAAACTAACTAACTGAGAAACAGAAACGGAGAGCTTTCGGGAAAGGCAATACGATACCTGATCTCATAGTCCTGGAGAGAAGCGGGGATCCGGGGAAGAAAGCTCAACGGGATTCGCTGAGGGGAGTTCCTTCAGACTACCAGCAGCAAGGCGGGATGGAAGTCCAAAGTAGTCCAAGGAGGTCCCAAAAGTGGGGACCTTTTATAGGGTGGATTTTACCTACAGGCTATGTCATGCTCGGTGAGAATAAAGGAAATTTGGAGTTGGACAAAGGAGTTGGAAAAGGTCAAATTTTGCATGATTGGTTTAGCTTTGACTGACAATAGCGTGGCCAGTTCGTTAATAGCCCAATATAAAAGAATGGTTTGGCTCTTGGCTGCATGGCTTTGTGTAGAGCCGAGCCGAGCAGAACCGGTCTGCAGGGAGGTTTTTCCCTAAAGCAACGGAGAGGCTTAAATTGCCTGCCTGAATGGAGTTTTGGAATGTACAGCCATTAATGGCCGCACCCCTATGTGCTCGTCCAGGAGACCTCTACAAACACATGGAGTAGGGTGGCAGAGAAAGGTCAAGCAAAGGCCGAATTATTTGATATCAAAAGGATATCTAGTGCTCTCACCAGACATATCATAACCATGATAACAAGAGGAATTACCAAGAACTGGGGTGGTCACTTGCCTACCACCTAAAATTAGGAAATGCTCCATCAAGACAGAGGACAAAAGAGGTCATGAAACTGGATGAACTTTTTGCAAATGCTAATTTCTATGTCCAGATATTTATTTAGTATCATTTAAATAAATATGCACTATAGCTCACTTTAGTGTGGAAGACTGTGACTAGATGTCCTTTGTATAGCCTATTTACTCTGCTATTCAGGGCCTAATTGTTGGAGATAAGCAATTACAAGAGCCTTGCTCTCTCTTCCTTTTTGGTTCTTTCTCTTTAAAAGAGACTTGGACTAGACAGCCCTTCAAAAAGAAGATACCTTCAGACAGAGGACTGTCTTCTCTTAGACTTCTAAATAGACAACCATCCTTGGTGAAGCTGGGCACATGGCCAGCCAAAATAAAAACCCCAAGAGAACACTGACATTCTGCAATGTTTAACCTTATTGTGACCTGCTTAATGCCAATATGTCACCTTTTACATATCTAATAGCTTTATTCTAAACCTTTTAGCAAGGTTTATTTTGTAACTACCCAGAAAAAGGCCAAGAAAAATAATTTCCAATAAATTATGAACTAAGGAACGTTGTCCCTTGCTTATGAATGTATAATCTGTAAGGACCCCAGGCTGATCATAAGTCCTGCTTAAGTTGAGTTATATTGCAGTCCTATGCACACAGTGACACACATCTAGATTACATCTTAGTTGGTCTACTGTAATGTGCTCTGTGTGGAGCTGCCTTCGGAAACTGTTTGGAAGCTCCAGCAGGTTCAAAAGAAAGCAGTCGGTATGCTGACCGCAGCCAATTACAGGAAGCGCATAACTCTCTTGTTAAAACAGCTTCACTGGCTACCTGTTCGTTTCTGGGTACAATTCAAGGTGCTGGTTATGACCTATAAAGCCCTATATGGCCTAAGTCCAGACTATTTGAAAAACTGTATCTCCCTTTATGAACCTGCTAGAACCCCTTAGATCTACAAGGGAAGGCTTTCTCTCAGTTCCGCCACCATGCCAGCTCGCCTGGTAAGGACACAGGAGAGAGCCTGCTTGCATCCTGTGGAATGCTCTTCCATGGGAGGCTAGACTGACCCCCTCTGTGCTTTCGTTTTACAGGCAGGCAAAGCCATTTCTTTTTAAGGAGACATTTAATGGGTGAGCTGGAAACCTGGTTGTTATTTTTTATTTTTTTAAATGTTTTTTTAATGTTTTAATTGTTTTGTGCTTTTAATCCTTTTTAAGTTTTTAGAAGCTGACTTGGGTCCCATCTGGGAGAAAAGACCGCATAGAAATTCAAAAAAGAAAGCAAGAAAGACAGCAAGCAAGCAAGAAAGAAAGCACAGCCACTGAGAAGTAAGGCCATCTGAGCTCAATGAGAGTTCTCCTGTGTGTGTCTGTGTGTCTGTGCATGTCTGTATTACTTTGAGGACACTGTTGTTACCCAATACAGGGAAAGATTAAAGCAGCATCATTTTTGAAACTGAAAGAAAGTAAGAGATAGCTCTGTAATATCACAAATGATATTGAGATGTGTTCAAAGGTGCCTAACTGATGTCTCTGTTGATTACAGTGCCACATATTAGCTAATGATAAGCTGAAGGAAGTCAGATGGGAAAACCTGGGCAGATGGGAAAACCTAGCCTAGAGTTCTGTAGTACATTTATTAGGATCACTAAGCCCCTTTTCGCATGTTTTTTTTTTTTTTTTGCACGAGCACTCCTTGGGTGTCGCATGAGTGGGAGCGTTGCTCCGTATGACGCACTCCCACTCGCACGACGTTCACAAGGCTAAAGCGGGGCGCAAGCGCATTTTCTTATTTTTGGCTGTAAGCTGAAAATACTGCACGCTTGCACATTGCTCACGGTGCCTTCGCGCATTTACCTGCGTGCGATGCTTCGGCAAGCTGGGGAGGTCGCGCATCCTTCCCCCAGCACAGCCTACAGCTCCCAGACTGTGTTGCGGAAGGAAGGGGCGGGGCGCTCGTGCGATGGCCACGCTAGAGGAAGCCGATACGGGAGGCAAGAAGGGCTGTTGTGAGTAGCTCGTGTGTGGGGCTGCTCGCGCAAGCACTGCTCCTCACTGCCACGATGAGGTAAGGTGCGAAAAGGGTCTAACATTTCACAAATGGGCTATCCATAACCCCTCATCAAGTTGAATGGTATAAGCAATGCTTACTGACCATTAAAGCTTATCCCTGCTGTAGACAGACTGACCTGCAGGTTGACAGTTACTATGTTCAATGGAGAAAAAATATGTCAGTGTTTCAATTTACATAAATCTCCCACATATAAACAAAAGTATCTTCAGCAACCTGAAATCTGTCTATTGGTCCCCTTGAAGTGCTGTGATCCCTGCAGTGGTACAGAGTAAAAACATAGAACAATGTGTTACCCTGAAAATCTGGGGGTCCCCAAGGGACACCTCAATATGCTCCAAGTGGTGGGGAAAGTAAGCTCAATGGAGCACAAGCAATAGCAATGCGAGAGGCAGGGTAACTTAGCGAGATCTTTTACCCAGTTTTTACGGGGGCAGAAATCACACCAAAAAGGTCCAATGAATAACTTTATTAAACAGTAATAGCGGTCATCAACACAAACACTCACACACACATCCAAGGGCTAAAGAGAAATAAAGATTGGAAATAAGATGGAGGGATTGTTGAAGGATTTGTAGTTTGGGTGCTACTGCACCTTTTCCTGAAGTCCTTGGTCCAGAAAAGCAGTGAAAGAAAAAGAATTCAACAAAGAGATGCTGAGGGAATCACCCGGCTATCGGGAGGGGGGACCGGTCAGTTGGTATGACAGGAAGGCATCCAAAGAACTGGTCAAAAACAGGAACTATTTGTAGGAAAAATTTACCTTGAGGACAAATCCTCTCCTGGGGAGAACAAAGGAGACAGCAACGGAAAGCAACTTCACACCAGCACCTTCTTTGATATTGGAAGATAACACGGTGTTACCGAAGTAACAGGATCCTCCGCCGCTTTGGGTTGCAGTGTGTTTATGTAGATGGATTTTGCCTGATAAAGTTTTATTGCTTCCAGTGCCCAACTTTGTGGGAAAACTCTTAATCCCTTCAAGTTGGCTCCTTGAAGGCTGATGATCTTTTGTCCACCGTGGATTGGCACAGCTTGATGTCTCCTGTGGCTACGTGACTGGGGAGTTTACTGGCCTGACCTGGTTCTTTCCATCATACAACCATTGTTGCCTATGTGCCCATCCAGGTGACCCCTCTGGTGGGTTAGATTAATTTTATATCAAAGTTGCAGACCCCGGGACATGGTTTACCAAGGTGGCAACAAACATTTCATTAATTCCTCCATGATCCCTATTAATTCATCTCCACATTCCACTTGACTTGGAACCATCTCCTCAAAGTTAGGGGATATGTCAGCCTATTGGAGTGAATGATCAAGGCATAGCTTTGTGTACATTCTTTACTGTACAGCAACAGAGTAAAGGCAGGGAAGGTAGAGACCATGGCAACCATTTTATAGAAAGGTGATCTCTATTTATATACTGTTGGGAGAACAAGGTTCAAGATAATCCATACCCTACTTGGAAATACTGGTTAAAATAGGTGTGTGGGCTTGTATACCAGTGTTAATTAAAAAACAAACCAAAAAATTGTTGTTATATGTGCCTTCAAGTTGTTTCTGACTTATGGCCACTGTAGGGAGACTCTATCATGGGGTTTTCTTGGCAAGATTCCTTCAGAAGAGATTTGTCTTAGCCTTCCTCTGAGTATGAGAGAATGTCACTTGCCCAAAGCCACCCAGTGGGTTTCCATGGCTGAGAGAGATTTGAAACCTAGTCCCAAGAGTTGTTGTCCAGTGCTCAAATCACACTGGCTCCCAACAGCAGCAGGAAGAATGAAAAACAAATAAAAATACTTGAAAATAAAGGCAAATAAAAGTAGCTGAAAAACAAGAGTTGTTCCACAGCAGGCCTTGGTTGGGCTTGTGGGTGTATAAAATTGGGTTCCTAACAGGCCCAGGCAAAGGCCACCTAATTCAGTTCAGAATTAATTCCAATTTGGGAATTCAGATTGGGATCCAGTTCTCTTTGGACCAGTTCAGACCTAAGCTTAATGGAATCTGATGGATTCTTGAATGCTCTGGGAGAGTAGCAGCCAGTGGCTTCCACATCAAAGGTGCATTGAATTCTCTTGGGCTTTTACTCCAGACTTTAATGGGAATATCCAAGGTGCCAGTTCCTATCACTGGATAGATTCAGCCTGGAATAAACCCTAGAGTGGATTCGCCATACTATGGACATGGAAGCCACCAACTTTTTCTGCTCCAGGAAAATTCCAATGGATAGAACTAATGTTCCTGTTCATTTTGAAATGGTGAGGTAAAAAGAGCTGTTATCCAAAAAATGGGGGACTTTGAAGTCCACCAGCAGTGCCAGCATCTCCTTGAAAAGGTGGGGAATTATAGCTCAAAGGAGGCCTGAGAAAACAGAGTAACTATGGGACCTTTTCACCTGTGAATACTGGTACTAACTGTGAAACACCAGTTAAGAGTCAAAAGAATGTTTTATTGGGGAATTCACAGACACATGCAAGAAATCAAGCATTCTCACGAACCATACAAGGCAAGTGAAAGGAAAGGAGAGAAAGGTTGAATAGAGAGAGACTTTGGATGTATAGGGCAATATTTACCAGTCCTGAAGCAGAGGAATGAAGAGGGACGGCTCAAACACAAGGGCTTGAGGGCAGCATGGAGAAATGAGGGTCTGGGTGCACCATGACACCCAAACTGCTAGCATGTTGCAGTGCTGAAAAGTTACCTAGGCTGGAGCTGGAGCTACTCTATATCCGATCCTGAAGGGGTAAGGGTTAATTGCTCTCTGACAGAGTAAACAAAGGGGTCCCAAATGGACTGATTGTCTTACTTTGGGTGACAAAACATTGATGGGAGTCCTGGCAGCCACTTAATGTCTTGGTAGGGTAATGTGAAGGGGGAAGGTTTCAGTAGGAAATGCGCACAGCAAAGGTGCTTCCCTGCTGCACCTGGGTAGTTTCATTTCCTATTGTATTTAGATGTTGGGTCATAGATAGGATTATTGGAAATCTGCTTATTCCTGGCTTTCTTGCTTAACTCTTCCTGACCGTATGATCTGGCCATGCTGACCTAGCCCAAGTGTACAGTCAGAGTCCTGCTTGCCATATGTTTCCCAGTCATAAGTGTAATATGCTTAATATTTCATGCCAATTAAATAATATTTCTTGCCAATCATGCTATGCCATGTGATAGGGGTGGAAGGCATTGTAACAGAGCTATTGACATGGTTGTTCCTGAGTAACATCTCAGGCAATGTGGCAACTGTTGGGCACTCTGTTGTTCAAAATGCACAGCCTGTGAGATTCTCTCCTCCCCCTGTGAGAACTCTAAACCATGTTTTAGGTGACAATTATTCTTTGTAGAGTTACAGGCATTCACTTCCCCCGTGAAACCATGGAAAGGAGGGCCAGGAGGCACAAAAATGTTCAAGTACGCATTCTGACCACTCTTGTTTTCGATTCAAGTGACTGACAAATGCTTACAAGTAAACAAATTAAATGGACATTTACTCAGAAATCCACACGCTCAAGTTCAATAGGACATACTCCATAATAAGTGAGTTTACGACTATAGGCATTCTAATCTGGAAGTACATTAAATTGCAAAAGATCCTTCTAAACACAAAGCCTTAGAAACACATTCACATTTTATACTCTTAGGAGTTCTGTTATGTGAGATGGTGTTTACAACAATTAATTACTTTATATAACAGAAAAAATGTGTTGTTCTAAACTAAATTTCCATACTATAATCAATGGATCATTAATCTTAATTGCAGCAACTTGCTGTCATGCTGGTGCAATTTATTCCCAATAAAGTAAAGCCATATGATTTAGTTTAACCATTGTTCCTCCATAACTTTCTCCATAACAGCTAGCTAAAGCTATCCAATGCTTTTCTTCTTCATGTTCCAGACTGGTTATCTTTAGACAAGCATTTCAAGAGATGTACCCAGTCACTGGAAGTTGCTGCAGTTTCAGTTTTGTGTGGAAGTATCCAGCTGCTTCAGTTTACATAAGGATCTTTTGGTTTAGCTGTGGAAGGAAAGGGCGAGAAAACATTGTGCCACCATAATTTCATAGTGGGTTTGTAAGGAGTACTTATTAATATTCACATCTCTGATTCCCAAGCAGGCTCTCAACAGTTCAACATTCCACCTAGAAAACAGGAAAAGCCACAAGATTCTTTGTACCTAAGAATTCTTTTGGAGAAAATTCATTTGTGTAGAAATACATGCAAGAGCCACCATGGTGTAGTAGTTTAAATATTAGCCTAAGACTCAGAGAGACCAGGGTTTGAATCCCTGCTTGGCCATGGAAACCCACTGAGTGACCTTAGCAAGCCATATTATCTTCAGCCTCAGAGGAAGACAATGGCAACCCCCCTAAAAGGAAATGGTGGCAATAAAGCCCTGATCAGTTTGCTTCAGGTGTTACCACGGTTCTGACATGCCGGTGATAGCACTAGATATCTCTTGATATCAAACTTATTTGGCCTTCATTTGACCTTTCTCCGCCACCCTGCTCCATGTGTTTGCAAGGGCCACTGGACAAGCACGGAAACAGGCGCGGCCGTTAATGGTTGGACATTCCAATCCCCATTTAGGCAGGCAGATTAATGCCTCTCTGTTGCTTCAGGGACCACTTCTTGCAGACACATCTTGCTTAAGCGCGACTTTACACAAAGACGCTTGGCCGAGAGCCGGCACTTTCTTTATGATGAGCCATTTGCATACTGGCTATACTATTGTCATCCAGCGCTAAGCTAATCATGTAAAACCTGACCTTTCCCAACGCTTTTGTCCTGCTCCAAATTTCCTTTGTTCTCACCGAGCATGGCATGGCCTGTAGGCACAATCCACCCTATAAAGACCCCCCTGATTCCGAGTGCCCCTTGGAACGCGCGCCCATGGGACTTCTCAGAACACTCCGGCCTGCTATCCTGCCTTGCTGTGGGTTTGTCCAGCAAGTCACCCCCTCAGCGAACCACGCTGAGCTTTCTTCCCTGCAACTCTCCATTTTGTCCAGGACTACGAGAAAAGGTGTTGTATCACCCATTTCCCCGAAAACTCTTATTTCTAATTCCTGGTTAGCTGTGTGCTTGTGGTGTCTTTTTCTGTTGTTTGCCTTTTAATAAAACTATCATTTTTACTATTTTAAAACCTTGCCTGACTGCTCTTCTGACCTGATGCTGTATACATAGGGTTAAAAGATCCCGGCTAAAGTTACCCTGCCTCTCGCTAGCTTAAGAGAGTGCTCGAGTTAATTTCCCCATCTTGTGTTTTTGCTTGGTTATTTGGGCCCCCCTCCTGGGACCCCCAGAATACAGGGTAACACAGGGTCACTACAGTTTAGAAATTACTTGAAGGCACACAACAGTAAAAAATACACATGCTTTTTCTATGCAAAAAAATGGTGATTTCTGTGCTGAAAAATCACATTTTCTGCACAGAAAAAAAATGTTTTGCATGTATGAATTTTCCCCAAACTGAATAATGGTAGGGAAATGCACACAAACCCATGCATTCTCATGCAGCAGGGGGGAATGACTGAAATTTTTTGTTATTTATTGTGAGAATCAAATAAAGATTTTCCTCTCCATTTTCACAGGCCATTTCTGCACTACACTTTCAACATCCTGTGGTATTCTGGGGTTTGTAGTTTAATGAGGCCCAAGAGCTCTCTGGCTAAAAATGATAAAGGCCCCTCCCTAGCCAGCAAACCCCAGGATTTCACAGGATGTTGAAAGTGGAATAATAGCACTATAGCAGGGTAAGATGGAAATAGCCATAGTTTTCACCATTCAGATTTATCCCCTCTCTGGAAGGAGGACTCCCAGTCTAGGGGAATCATTAGCTCAAATTAGG
>CAOLHI010005313.1:0-74403 GCA_948474755.1 Ctenosaura bakeri
TACATATGAAGAACTTAAAAAACAACAACAAAACACTGTTATAGGTGCAGAAATTTTGGAAACAGTTTGAAATTAGCTTGCATTCATTTGTCTTGGGAAAAGTTGGACAAATTGATCATGGCAGTGCAAGGTACCATGAAAGCACAGTGAAATGATAATGCGCTGATCCTTTCAGATCTATGGATATCGCTGACATGTTGCTGATCTGGATCAGGGAAGTGCAATACAAAATCACATTGCACTTTGCTTGCTCTTATTCAGTGGTTTATCACCCATGCCCACCGAAGCAAGTGCACTAATGCCTTGAAGACTCTTATGTGAATCAGGTTTCCAGTGGTTGCCTATCCACTTACCATGCAGGTCAGCTTGACTTTTGATGCTCGATTAAGAGTGTGTTTTCTGCTTCAGGGACCTAATTTCTTCTTCTTTCTTTCACATGTGTGATAGTGTTGTCATGGCTTGGGTCTCTGAACCTTATAGTGAAACAGCTAACAGTATGAAATGTTGAGTTTTTCAATTGTCATACTTGATGAAACAATGTTAGGTAAGATGCAAACTTTTTCTTTCTTGCAGGAGACACAATACAATGCAACGCAACATCAGCTTCTCCTGTGCAACATGCTCCCAAATACTCTCATTGAAGATGTCATCCTTCCTATTGTTATTTTATAATTAATTATGATCATTGATAATCTACATTGCCTTTGTTACATATGCCTGTGGGGGGGATTAAGAGAGGCACCCTTCTGAAGATCTTAGGACTCAGGCAGGCTCCTATGGGAAGATAGAGTCCTTCAGATAGCGTGGACCTGGGCTGCATAGGGTTTTATAGGTCATAACCAACACTTTGAATTGTGCACAGAAAAAAGACTTGCAGTTACTGGGGCTCTTGTGATAAGAAAGTTGAATGTTCCCTGTAACCTCCCCAGCTCACAATGTTGTTGAAGCTCTTTGGACCAACTGAAGTTTCTGAATAGTCTTTAAAGGCAGCCCCACAGAGCAGGCACTACAATAATCCAAATGAGATGTAACTAAGTGATGTGTCACTGTGGCCAAGTGGGATATCTCTAATAATGGGCACCACTGGTACACTAATATTAACTGTTCACTGCTGAAATCTGATTTTCCAGCCTGCTCAGCCCACTATCTTGTTAGCCAGTTTTATGCTTTGTTCTACCTCCCTCCCCCCATTCTTTATCTTTAATATGGACTTGAACTGGGCAGGCTTTCAGAACACTTTCAAACATATGAATCTCATTTGTAAAGAAGAACATGGGGCCACCCAACCGTTTACTAACTTTGATTGTAGTAGCTGGCACATTCAGACAAATGCTGGGATGCTATGAGGGTTTGGGGAGTTGGGGAAGAATGTGACCTTTGTCATACCCCAGGATATCTGTGTGGAGATCAGAGATAGTATGGGTTAATATAGGTGAAACTGCCTTCTGAAGTTGCTTCATAAATGCCTTCTTCCCAGTGCTGGTTTGGCTGTCTACTAAGCAGTAGTGGGGACATTCAGAACTGGGCACCCTGATGACAAATGCCAGGTACAGGAGCTGCAGCAGTCATTGACCTCTCCATTTCTGGAGGAAGGGGCATTTTGGGTCAACTGAAACTGATTCCAGTCCTAAATCAAGTCCCTATTTATATCTTGGAAAGTATCCATAAATATTTCTTATCTTTGAGAAGAACAAACAGGTGTCCATCCCCATGATTGATAACTATGATCTACCTCTTTAAAAGCAATGTAACTGCATGCCAGATGCTCAAGATAAATAGGGAAAAGCTGCCTCATCTGCTTTTGCTTTTCAGTTTCTCTGTGACATCCGTCTAGACTTCTGTTAGTACAGAACATCTACATTTATGTTCATGTAAGATCATGTAACACAATGCACATGATTAATTTCTTTAGGCTAGCCATATACACAACTGAAATATTGTTATGTAAGCATGTGTAAGCATATGTAAAGTGGAGCTTTTTACATTCACCTTCACTAGCTAAAGGTTCCTCACTACACACACACACACACACACACAGAGAGAGAGAGAGAGAGATTTCCAAGTATGAGATGTGTGCACAGTAGTAGATGCACCTGCTCACTGAACATATCCTGCCAGAAAGTCTGGCATGGGAACCAAATCTAGTGAAAGCTATTTGCTTGCTAAACTTGGCAAACAGATCTGTGCTTCTGACTGCTTGTTCTTGGCAACTATGTTTTCCTATATTTATCTATTCAACAGCCTGTATCAGAGCTATTTTTCCTCATGGATTATTTTGCCCTCCATTGTGTGAGATTGGCACCAGATGCACAAAATTCAACAAATCCTACTCATGGTCTCTTGGTGATTAAAGTCATATAGTATAATCATTACCACAGATTTAAAAGGCAGCATGATACTTGTTCATAAACACCAGGATACTCAACTTGGCCATCAGTGGAGGAGCCACAGAAAGTCTCTTTTAAAGCTTCTCTGAGACTATTCTTGCAACCACAGGAGATTGGCTTCATCTACATATTTCTAAAACTCTTGTCACCCTTGTACTTTCTTGAAGACCTGAGAAAAAAAAGTGAGAAAATAGTACTTCTCCATTTCCCATCTGTTTAATGCCCTATTCCTATTTGCATTATCCATACTATGCTTCCACAGATTTCAACTAGCCACACAGCAGGATATGATTCAGAAAGCCCTAATTTTATCATTCTCATTGTACTTTTTGACCCATTTCTACTCACTTCTTTTCTTCACACTGCTCCTTGTCTTCATCTTTCAGAAACTATGTACATCAAGCAGCAGTGGTAGCGGCTCAACCAGAGGAAATCCTGAACTAAATAAGCTCATGGCAATGAGCATCCTTGTACGTTTGCTTTCAAAGAGAGATACACTGAGAAAAATATAAAAGATTTCCTCTATGTGTTGAATAAATTCATGAAGCGGGTCAAAAGACAGTTCAGGCTCAACTCCCCCATATATTGTTATCACTGTGTAGCATTGCCTCATGCTACCAACAAACATCTGTTTGATCCCTATCATGAGAGCTGCTGCATATGGACAGGTATCTTGGCTGATCAAGCCCCCCTGTTCATATACAAAAGCTCCCCATATGTTAAATTATACATTTGGAAAATTCCTTCCAACAAATGTCAAATGGACATTGGCCAGGGAGTATGCAGTGACAATAATGGAAAGAGATAGCCCTTGTGGGTCTGTACAACCTTCCAGGCATACTTTCACCATAAGCAGGCAGCTATGTAGCATAGGGAATGGACCAGAACAAAACATACAGAAAAGTATATAGTGGACCCTCCATGTATGTGATCTCTGGAACTGTGAATCAGAGTGATTGTGGAACATTGCATCTTAGACATAAGAGAATAGTGACATACAGGCGGATGTGCTGAAGCATCTGCACAGACATTACAGGCATTTGATAATATAGGGTGCAATCATTCACATTTTCTACTGTTTGGTAGGAGTCATGGAATTGAATCCTCACAGATATGGAAGGCCCATTGTATAACTATTTATGTATGTATGTATGCATGTCTGTATGTATCTATATATTTATTTACTTGATATTCTGCCTTTCTCCCAAATTGGGACCCAGGGAAGCTTATATAATAGATTAAAGCAAAATATGGTTAAAACTCTACCATAACAGTAAAATATTAATTGATTAATTAATTAATAATTTGCCTTTGTCCTGGTAAGGGACTCAAAGCAGCTTGCAAGTATTCAAAACAAAGTCCTTCTGAAATCATATTTATAAAAGTTTTTTAAAAAGAGAATTCTATCTAAAAAGCACATTGTGCAGTTTAAAGTATGTTGAATATTTATCTACTTATTTAAGATATAATTAAATATTAAGACATAATTTAAGACACAAATTTTTTTTTTAAGATATAAATAATTTTTAAGACACAATTAAAAGATAAAAAGATAAAAATCACAACACATCACATTCATAGCACATTCTGCCAAGCACCATAGGCCTGCCTAAATAATAAGATCTTTGCCTGCTGGCGGGAAAAGAACAGAAAGAAGGGCAAGCTGAACCTCCTGTGGAAGGGAGTTCCACAGCCTGGGATTAGCCGTGAAGAAGAGTGTCTCCTTTTTCTTCGCCAGATGGATGGAGGTGAGATTGAGGCCATTTCCACCCTACAGAGTTATATATAGTGCTGTTATTCCACTTTCAACATCCTATGGAATTCTGGGGTTTGTCATTTACTGAGGCCAAAGAGCTCTCTGGCTGAGAATTCTAACAGCCCTAAACTGCAAGCACCAGGATTCCATAGAATGTTGAAAGTGGGATAATAGCACTATAACAGTGTAGGGTGGAAATGGGTTGAGAAAAAATCCTCACCCAAAGGTCTCAAAATTTGGGCTAGCTTATATATGGGCCTATGGCTTTTAGATAGTCTAGAATCATGCTGTGTAGAGCTTTAAATATCATAAGCAGCTGTTTGAATTCTGCCTAGGATTGGTAGCCATTAAAGCTGTTTCAACCAGGAGGTTATATGTTCCCCATAACCAGCCCCAGTCAGCAGCCTGGCTGCAGCAGCCCAGAAGCCACTGAAGTCTCTGAACAGTTTACAAAGCAGCCCTATATGGAGAATCTTAACAGTAATCCAGAAGGGATGTAATCAAGGCAAGTTTCATGGTGGTCAGATCTGACATCTCAAGGAACAGGCATAGCTATTCCATAGTTTATGGGAAGAAACAATCCTGTTAAAAACAGCACTAATTTAAAACAATTCAAAGCATTTAAAGCATAACAATGGAGATAAAAAATATAGAGTTAATTGAAGTAACCAGTTTATAGATTAGGTTTTTCCTTAGTGTGCAGTGCCAAACTGATTGGCTAGCTTTCCTTTAGAAGGCAAAGAAGAACAAGAAGACCACTTTGTGTAAATGGACATTGGTGGAAAGCACAAAGAACAGAGGTAGAAGGCAAAAGAACCCTTTGTAGTTATTTAAAAATCCAAGGTTAGCTCCAGTATCTTTGAAGGTAGCACACTGGCAACTGCATGTCAAACTGTATGCATTCTTTTTTCCCCTCTCTCCATCTCAAGCTCTGTCACTTTTCCACTGTGTCATATTAGCATTTTAACAATGCACACTGGTGTTTTAAAAGTCCTGCTTTTATGCCACTCTTTAACATAAATGGAACAAACCAGCAATGGGATTTAAATGTGATATGCATACTCATGTGCAGATTCCCTATGTGCCAGAGCCTCTGAGTGCCATCCAAAAAATTACTTGAGTGTATCTTTCCCTTGTTCATCTAGCATACATAGAGTTGTAAAATATACATGTAGTTAAAGTCATCTTCTCCTTAAGAAATTTTTAAAAAGGAAAGAGACTCATATGCACATGTAAATTATCATACTTCCAGACCATTTGCATTTTGAAATTAAAAAATAATGTAAAATTAACAGGTACCATTTTTCATTCCTCTGAACTATACACATTCATGAAAATACAGAGGATTACATTTCAAAAAGGGAGATCTAAACCATTTCCTGGCTTCTGGTATTTTATACCTGCTTAATGCAAATTTCCCTGTTCAAAAACTAGAAGTCAAAATTACATATCTGGGCAGGATTTAACAGGCTTCAGGAGAGACAGGAGATATGTGACCTATGGACGGCAAGCAGATCATGAAATTGCAGCCCTCTGTGTAACTCCAATGTTATAAAAAATATTTCATCCCCAAATTAAGAATCATGTCTACAAAAGCCTCTAAGGGACCCAACACCTTGTTATATTTCCCTAGAAATATTTTGAGAAACCACAAGGGACATTTCGAAAGAGGGCACAGGGAATAGGGTGGGCCCACAGCTGCCTACCTTGGGGCTGCCGGAATTGCTTTTGTTGGCAGAACTAGGAGATGGGCGATTTCCCCTTCCTTTTGATTGATGCTCAACCGTGGAATAAAGATACCAGGCACAAAATTGGGTTAACTAAGGGCCACTTTATTTGCTCTGTTTTATTTAAATTGTAGTAACCTGAAAGATATGGGGCGGGGGGGGGACAGTACAGGTCTAGCTGATGCCAGGGTCACTACTGTCATGGGCTTCCAGGACTTAGGCCCTTTTCGCACGGGCCTTTGCTCGCGCGACAGCCCCGTGAGCCTTGCGGGAGTGGGAGCGTCGCTCCGCAAGACGCACTCCCACTTCCGCCCGGTTCACGGGGCTGAAGCAGCGCGAGCGCGGGTTTTTTGATTTTCGCGTCCAAGCGAAAATCACCCCGCACTCGCACAACGCTCCCGGCGCCCACCCGCACTTACCTTTCGTGCGGAGCGTCTGGGAGCCGACCGGGTCGCGCTTCCTTCCCTCCGCCCCTGCGGAAGGAAGGAGCAGGGTGGGAAGCTAGCGCGACGGATGCGACGTCTGCTTCGCACGCGCGCGCGCACGCGGGGGGACGCGACGACGCCCGCTTCGCGCGTGCGGGGGGGAATCTGGCGCGCACGGGGGGGAATCTGGCGTGCGTGGGGGGAGGAATCTGGCGCGACGCCGCCCGCTTCACGCGCGCGCGGGGGGGAATCTGGCGCGAGGTCTCCCGCTTCACACGGGGGGTAGGGCGGCTTGCGTGGCAAGCCTCCTTCGGTGCCGCTTCCCCGCTCGTTCCTTCGCCTGCGGAAGGAAGGAGGGGGAAGCGGCAGCCTCCCGGAGGAGCCTTCTTGCGCTTGCCGGCCTCCCCCACTTGCGCTAGAAGCCTCAGTGCAAAAAGGGCCTTAGACTCAGACTCAGACCCTGAGGCAGCAGAACCTGCTCTGAGCCCTGACACAGAGACTGCTGCAGCAGAACCTGCAGAGCAGACAGTACCAAGACCCGCCCCAGGGACAGAAGTGTCAGTCCCAGAAGGGAGCCCTGCTCACTCTTACACAGAGAATGATCTAGCCATACCTACCTTTGCCCAGTGTAGACACCAAAAGGGTCTCCTGCATTGCTCCCAGCAAATTTATGCCAAGTACCAATTAATCATGCACTAGCTGTGCTGACCCTAGAGCCTATAAGAACTGAGCCTTTCTCCTCTAGCCTTTGCCAGCAATCAAATGACCATTTCTCCTATGCATGTTTCTGTTTGCTGCCCTTGCCTGTGTTTCTGCCTTTGACTTGTGCTTGTTTTTGCCTGCCTCTGATTTATGGACATTGTTGGGACCCTTAGTGCTTCTCATTTGTAAGTGGTTTACTTTCTTCAGTAAACTGACCACTTAAGTTACTACTGAGTTTCTTACCTGTATTCATTATCAGCTTCTCCTGGCTGCCAGCCCAGACCAAGCTTGGACAACAACATGACAGCCTGCTCAGCCTACCTAAGGGTGATAACACCTCAGCCCCAGGGGCAATCCAAATTGCTTTGGTTGCTCCCCAGTCCAGCGTCTTGGAAGATAACCCAGAGACTCGCACCCAAGCCTCAGGGCTCTAGAAGTGAGAGCCTTATTCACATGTTAACCCCAAGATTAGCCTCCTTCACTGACCCTCTGGGATGCAGGGCCCTAAAGAGGTGGTTCCAGAGCCCTACCCTACACCAAAGGGGTGTCAATAGGTGATTACCAAAGTTTTATTCTCTCCTGTTATCTTCCAAAGAAAATTGGGATAGGCCAAAAATTAAAAAACAACAACTGAGAAAAGGTCAAACAATTCCTATCCAGCCCCTATGCGATCAGATTAACTTACACTGCACTGTGAGTGGGAGGGTAGGTCAACATCAAGCACTGAATAACACATATAGGGAGTGAACTACTTCACTGTCTCCTTTGCCCCTATTACATGTCTTGATTTGGTACTTAGTGCCAATCAAAGTTAATACTCTGGTCTTGCTGGTCATTGTGTGAGTCCAGGTAAATAATGTTGGGAAATGTGAGAGATAGTAATGATCTCTCTAGCAGAGCAAGAAAATGGGCAAGGCAGAAGCTGACGCAACCTCATGCCTTCCAATGCACACGACAGATAGCAGAATAAGAAATATGTACATTCCTTTAATGCAAAATATAAAAGTAGCTGTAATTTGTAAAACATGCATAATAAAATAAATGGTATAATTGAGAGGAAAGAGAGAAGAAAAAATGGCAACAAGTTAGACTAAGGCAGAAAAATAGTGGATGTGGAAAACCAGGTTAGTGGCCTCATCTACCTCACAATGAGATTACATACCCAGCAGCAGAGGTATGCGGAGATTCCTAACTCTAATACTGGTGCAACTTATGTATTCTCAAAATCTGCCCCATGGGTAAGACACTTTCCAGAGTGTATTTTTTTTGCATAGGATAGAGGGACAGAGATAGAGAAGAAGGGAAAGGTCATGTTAGAGGAGATCTGCCAATGCAACTCTGGTTTTGGTCATCTCTCTCTGAGACCTGTTCTTCTTGTAAAAACACTTGACATCAACTGCCAATAGATAAGCATTTGATATAGACAGCAATGGTGAAAGCATGTAGTGGTAATTCCTCTCACTATGTAGAAGAGACTTGCATATAGGGAAGATTTGAAAAAAATTGAACTGTTTTACAGTAGCATCTTTAGACATTCAAAACAAGCACGGATATGGGAAGATAGGTCCTTGTTTAATCCCACTTGAAGATTCTTATGCTAGTTGGAGAATGTTTTAGACTAGGATAGAGATGCGGTCCCATCCCAAACCTATTTTTGTGAGCCACTCCCTTGATTCCCTGAATGAACCCTTTTCTTCTGACAAAGAAGGATAAATGTCTCTCTTCAAAGTCTCTACGAGTGACAATTTATCCATCAAATAGGTTGCTGGGCATCTATACCACATGAAAAAAAAATCCTAATTTTCAAAACCAGGAGTCGACCGGCCAATTCCCTTATTTTTATTTGGGTTTGGTAGGAGATATTTTTGACAGTCTGCATTGCTTATGGAAGGCTCTCAGAGGTAGGAAATTAGCTCCCAGAATTTGTGCTGAATGTTTCATTCATTCATTCCTTATTCTGGTATAAGATTACTAGTCTGGCTGTGGAGAACTCTCTAATGTCTTGGGCAGATGTATTTCTCATGACTTGCCACCTGAATCTTTCGCTTGTGATGCCAAAGACTGGATCTTGGGGTTTTCAAGATACATGACTGGACTCAACTATGGAATTTCCTCATCTGAGCCATTTCAAGAGTGTGCTTTTCTATGAAGCTGTGAAGGTTTTTTTTTTTAGTGTACTCTTTAGATGATCTGTGAAAAAGGAGACTGAATTAGTTTATATACCAGTGAAAGCTAGGAGTATAATCCTTCACTCATTTTTTCTCTCTCAAAGGAAACAGCAAGTAATTTTAGTAATTTTCTTTCAGCTGACAGAAAGTCTTTGTAAAAATGTCAATTTTCCCAGTTTTTGAAGATTGCTCATTGTTTGGGGCTAATTCTGCACAAAATTTGCACTTTTTTCACAGAATACAGCATTTTCTGTTCAGGAAACTTTTTTCCTGTGCAGAAAATGCAGTAGTTCGGGATGTATCCTGCACAGAATTTTCATATGATTTCTTGCACAAAAAACAGCATTTTATATGGAGAAAACAACATTTTTCCACAAATTTTCTTCACAGTAAGTCATAAACAGTCTTGTTGGTCTAGATTTCTCTTAATTATGATGTTACAACACTCAAAAAACACATTTTCCTGACATTTTTTAAAAACATTTTGCAATATTCTTCCCATTTCTAGTGATCATGGTTAATTATCAACTGACCCTTACATATATATTTTTCAACTGGTATGAATGAACTGGTCAGAAATCCCTGCTGACGATGATTATGTCCAAACCTTAAATTTTTTTTTTTTAAGTGCAACTTCCAATTAACATTTTCAGAGAATAAAAGTTAGGATCTGAAAAGATATATTATGTATGTGCATTGAGGATGGTATTTTCATATTTTAATTTATGTTAAGATGAGCTATAGCAATGCAGTTATCTGTCCCAGATGGTCTCAACTATTTAGACTTTACTGAAATATTTTCTTTGGTGGGTGATGTATTACTGAGCTAATCTAGGAGTGGCTGTTTTCCCATCATTAAAAAAAAAAAAGCAAGACCAAATTCTTTTAATTAATAAACCATAAGATAAATGATGTATTGATAGCTCAAACACATTTACTTCAATACCAACATCACGAACAGTGTTTTCCACCAATTGTCATTTCCAGAATCCTTTTCAAAGATAAACCCACAAAGAGTGCATTACACTGCTTGTGCAGGTCAATTACTAACATCAAATCCTGCAGGGCATATCTCCTTCCTTGCTGAAATCTGTCTTGACAATCACTCCATGATAAATTATTTGTGTCATTGATTTTGCCATTTTAAAGAACAATTCAGGCCTTGTGTAATATAGCTACCATATACAGACAGAGTTTGAAATGTGAACTGAAAAATGGTGAGACCAATTTATAACAACTTACTTATTTAAAACACAACAGCATATCATAAGTCTAACTTGAGCACTTATCCTGCAACACTTGCTCTGGAAGCCACATTCACGCTTATAGTGATCAAACACACTGGTAGCCACCTGCACTGAGGTTTTTCTGTATTCAGTTTCTTTCCTATTTATTTGTTTAGTAAATTCATACGCCAGCAATCAAAGATGCTTATGAAAATATAGCTCAACACTCCAAAGCCAGTTAAACCCCCCCACTGAAACACAATACTAACATAGCAATAAAAGAAATAGCAGCCAAAGTAATTAAAATATCCCTTCAGCAACAAACCAAGGCTAAAGGCCTGCCTGAATAAAAACATTTTTGGTGCGATAACAGGAAAGAAGGATATTCTAGAGTAACCCCCAGAAAGGCCAACTTTTGTGTCCTTACTCCTATAAGGAGTACATCTGTATTGCTGCCAATATTGCTGGTGAGACTGAGAGACTGATAATCTCTTGGGTTGCTTGGGAAGATGTAGTCAGCTCCAACTCCAAAACTCAAACCAGGGGCTTGAATTATATAGAGGTTTATTCGTTATAGCCAATTGTTCCTGGCAGTGAGGGAACCTATTGCAACTAGTGATTCATGTGCTTTCTTCAACCATTCCTACCCATCACTTTGGTTGCAGTATTCTGGATTAGCCAAAGTTTCGAAAAACTTTTTAAAGACTCTGCCACATGTATTGTAGTAGTCCAAACTGAGATCCAAGTAGTCAGGGGTGGAACACAGGTTTGTACCATGCACTTATCTCAGGAGTCAGAGGGCAAAGGCTGCTCCTTTTCCTTTTTTTTCCTTTGGTGTGCAAGAAACAGTTTTGTCAGGATGTGGGGGGGGGTGATTCACACCGGGTGGCAATGTTTCTGAGGCTTCTCAGCCTGTAGCCATACCCCCACGCACTACAGTCATGGCCCTGTGCACAATGGCCAGGCCCCTCACTCCGTAGCCCCACCCCCTCATGGCCCCCTCCACACACTCCAAGCTCTGCCACTGGCAGGAAATACAAGGAGGAGATGCTTGGGGGCACAGTCCTCTCCCTTGCCACAAATTAGCTGAGGTTTGTCATGGTCCATCTGCCACTGCTCACCTGGGGAAGATGATATTTTTTATTATTATTATTATTATTATTATTATTATTATTATTATTATTATTCACATTTAACTTTACTGATTTATATCCTGTCTTTCTCCCAATATTGGGACTCAAGACAGCTAACAGCATATTTAAAAAACAATACAAATTAAAAACTATACAAATTTTTGTAATAAAAGTTTAAATATAAGAGTTATTTAAAAAGCAAAGTTAAAAGATTAAATATTCAAAACATTAAAATGTGTTAAAAGACTATAAAGAAGAAGCCAATTCCAGCCCCCAGCATAAAGCTGCTGCTTGTTCCTCTGATCTCAGGGGCATGCAGACATACCCAGGTCCACCCCTGCAGCCAATCAGTACCAAGAGAAATGAAACAGAGTGCGTTACCCAGCTGGCTGCTGTTGTTGAAAGGCTGAGCAGTGTTGTAGAAAGAAATTTGCAACTTTAAACTCCCCTAAAAGTGCTGAAGAAACCATAGGCTGCTTCAGTGTCTGTTGCCAAAGGGTTCTACCCTAAATGACATCTTTGGGATTGGGTGCAGTAGGTATACTAGCCTCACCTGTACCAACAGCTGGCCAACATTGAGATCTGGGCATCAAAGTCCAGGGCACAATTCAGAACTACGTCTGAAAAGTAAACCCAAACTTTTCAAAGGGAATCTAACAACTCTTAACACAAGATGAATCCCTAATCCTTGATTTGCCTTTCAGCCATTCAGGACCACTGATATTATATTTGGATTAAGCTTCAGTTTGTTGATCCCTACATACTCTGTTATCAACACTGCACACTTATTTAGTACCAGAATAAATTTCTTTGGATTTAACTGTGAAGGAGATGGAGTAAAACAAAAATGGGAGTGCAATAAAAAGATCGCCAATAGTTGTTCTGTATCTAAAGTCTGTTAAAATGATATGTAAAGAAAAGCTGGTCAAGCAAGGAAAGAGTGCATATACCTTAGGCCTGTGAAACTTATGATTATATCCGAAGGGACCTGGTGATATCCCCATGACTGTTTTCTATTATTCATTGATTTTCATGACTGCCTGGTAGTTCAGTCCTCCTGTTGCCCTCACTTTGTATAATGTTACAGAATCATTATTTCTTTTGACAGCAAAGCTTAAGATCAGATTTTTAAAGATTGTTATGATAATTCCGAGCTCTAAAAGTCAAATCTAATCTGTCCATAGCCCGAGAGAGATGTCCTACGCTTCCTTTGTATTTTCAACAAAGGATTTCCATGGACTTCAGTTGGCATTTATATTTCAGCCCCGTTGTTGTTTATTCGCATAATGCAAACTGATTTTTAGTCATTAAAAAGCCCTGCAAATCTGTGTCAACACTTAGGGAAAAATATTTATAATAAGCAGTAAGTGAAGCCAATTATACTGTAGATCTCTCATCTCATTTGAGAAGAGAAGCTGGCAGATTTTGCCAAGTTCAGCCCCACAGACACTGGTGTACTGGAGCCAGGGCTCATGAAGATGAAGTGCCAAGAACTCTGCATTAGAAAGGATGGTTATGTCATCTGCCATCATGCTCTTCAGATTTCCCTGATATCTCTGATCCTGGATCTTCTCTTATCTGCAACAGTAGCTGGGATAGAAAAGGTTATCCTGGTGACAATATTTGGTGTAAGCTGTCTCTGCTATAATGCTAAGTATATTTGTTTGGCTTGCTTGGATGGACAGTTACAACCCATTAGCTATATAGACAACATGCTCCTGGTGGAGATTAATATTGCTTGAACTGATTTCTTAATAGGGATCAACATAAACACTTATGGATTTTTCTTGGAGATGGGACTATAGGCACTGACACTTTGCCTCCACCAAAAGATGGATTCAGAGGGTTCATTAAAGACCTCAGTCCCAAGCTATCTTCTGCCTTCAACAAAATCCCACCTTTCTCCAAATGCCCTGCCTCTTTGCTCCCAAATATTTGTGGGACCAGCCAAATCAACACATGAGGAGTTTAAATAGTAGAACTATTTCTCCTTGGTCATGTCCTTTCCCCCAGTCTGCTGCCCTTGGGAGAAATTCAGCTCCCATTAGCCACTCAGCATTGTTTTCTAGGCTCTCGTACTCACCAAAAAAGGGGGGAAGAGGGAAATTCTTCAGGCTTTTAAACTCTCCATCTCCATCCACTGTGAATCCTGCTGTAGTTGCAGCTTGGAATTTAAGGGAAGGGAACAATTTAAATTGTTGGGAAGGGTTGCTAGAGAAAGCTGAAGCAGGCAGGGAGGACAGTGAGTACATTATCTGCTCCCCCTCTATTTCAGCATAGAAAAATTAGTTGGGTTTTCCTAATTTAGAGAGAGGGGTCATGCATACCTATGAATTCCACACAACAAATGTCCTCCCTTTTCCCTTCTTGTCTGGATCATAGTTCCATCATTTTTGTTTGCTTATTTCTAAGGGTGAAAGCTGTCTCTTTTTTTCCCTTATTTTTTCTGAATGTTCACCTGTTTGATGCAGATTTTAAGTTATAATATTGTTTGAATCCATTTCCTACATTTACTCCTGTATCTAAGTAATGTTTCGCACACATTTTTATCTGCACACTCTTCAAATGTGTCCATTTCCCACCCATGACAGTCTGTAGAGAGTTGCTATCACCTCCAGCACAAGAATGAGACCACAAGCTGGAGATTTCTGTCATTTCAGCAAAATGACTCTGCACAAAAATACTAATTCCTTTTCCCCTTTGTGAATTAAACTACACACACACACACACAAAGCACAGAAATACTGGCTGATTGGTCAAAAAGAGAAAATAGATCAAAGATTATCTTTTTTCTTCAGTCTGTAAAGGTCCCTGCGACAAGACAGAAGCTATAGTATTTTATCTACACAATTCACACAAAAATCATAATTGCAATGGCAAAACTTATGTCAAAATCAACAGAAAATATCTTGCACATAAAAGAAACGTTGCTGTTTGCATTTTCATGTGCAAGAATAAGAAAAATGAAGATATACATCTCTAGATCTCACCCATCTGTTCAGGATATCCCATAGGCCAGAGATGTGCAAATCTTATCATTTGTAGGAATGTCTGAAAGAAATTCCGTCTGAAAGATTACAGGACACTTCATCTATCTTTAAAGCACTTACATTTTCCAGTGTGTGCTCTTTTTCCAAGTGAAGAGCCATTTCAAAGCAACATATCCAAACTTGTATAGGTTATAAATTCTGTAGAAGTATAAGTAGAATATTGAAATGAATAGCCATACAGTTAGGACAACAACATGAAGTAAGTTTCTTTTGTGTGCATGCCACTTCCACAGTTCTAATGATGACTGCTCATAGCAGGGAATGTTTTGCTTCAGAAGTTCAGTAACTATTGTATTTACTGCTAACCCTACCATTAGGTACAGTGATGAAACACTTCATGCTATAGATTTGGGGTATCATGAAATGGCAAAAAGAGATTAGTTATTCATTTTATTCTTGTGTTTTTAATTCCTGGGATGCTGGAGAGGTGTCTGTCGTGTTCACTCCTTCATGTATTAAAATAATGAATTTTGCTTTAGATACTCTGTGCCTTGACTATTAAAAGGGAGATTGGCAGCTCAGGCAGCAAAATGTATTGGCCAGACTTTGTTTGTTTGCTTCCTGTTTCAAGGTTGAGGCCAGGAGCACATCAAAACTGTGAAACTGAGTCTTCCAGGGGAGAGTAACCCCATCCACACAGGCCGTGTCTCTATTACCTAATCTGCCTTTTGTCTGACCAAGAGCACCTCTTTCATGCCATGATTGAGCTTTAATTTGTTTTCCCTTATCCAAGTCTAGTTCCTGATGTAGGTGATCCACCAAGGTTACCAAAGCTGTCTCTATTCCATGATCAGGCCTGAAACTAGATTGGCATGGATCAAGGAAATTCATTTCATGCTGGAATCTCTGAAGCTGAGAGGGAACCATGCATTCTATTACCTTGCCCCAAAAGTGGAACATTGGACACAGACCAACAATGATGTAGACTTGAGTCGATAGACTCGAACTCAAGTCAAACTTAAGTTGCTTTAATGACTCGACACAGACTCAACTCGGCCATAAATGATGCACGGACTCGACTTGACTTGAGACTTGTATATTTTTAATGACTGACTTGCTGCCCTTTGTTCAGTAACATAACACAATCATCTAGAAATCTTACGACTTTGAACAAAGTGTGGGAGCCTTTCTCAGAGGGGAACAGCAAACAGGCTAGGAAATGGGCTTGAGGCAGGCCTGAGGTCAGCAGCCTGTCCCTGATGCATATTGGAGGAGTCTTCTAAAATGTTTTCTAAAAGCAAAAGACAAGACTTGTCCCAAGAGTGCAGGGTGCATTTCTCAGAGGAAAACAGCAAATGTGTTAGGCAACAGGCTTGAGGAAGAAGGATCCTTCCCTCTAAATCTTTTGACTCTTCAGTAATGGGGAGTAAGATAGTATCCTATTCCCCACTTCCAAATCTGCAGATGGCAAAATTGCAAATGTGGAAAGGCGACTCTGCTTAAATTGTTAAAACTGAATTTATTTCATTCTATCCAATAATTCTGGAATTTTGGTTGGGGTATAAAGTTGGCTTCTGGACTTGAGACTTGACCTGAGACTTGACTTGAAAGTCTCTTCAAGGACTTGAGACCTGATGGTAGAGACTTGAGAGTTGATTTGAGACTTGGAGTAAAAGACTTAAATACATCCCTGCAGACCAATAGTTACCTATTACAGAAGAATTGAGGGAAGGCTTTTTCAACAAAGACCGTATGTCTTCTTCCTTTAGGCATGTTGGAAACCAGCCATATTGTAAAAAGGCATTGACTACTCCTTTCACCCACTCAGTCACTCCTCCTCTGGCCTTTTTAATGAGCCAGGAAGGGCAAGGATCTGGTGGACATGTGGTAGCTCTCACTTTCCAATGTTCCTGTCCACATTCTCAGGCTATTGAGTTGAATAATGGAAAAGAATCCATTATTACTGGACAAGCAGAGGCCAAGGTTACATCTTCTGGGACACTATAATTAATGATATCCAAGGTAGAACAGATCTGAGTGCTTTTATCTTCAAAGTGCTGTGCATATTCTTTGCAGCAGGCTGTTGAATGATCTGCACTCTTTTTAGGACCAGACTGTAACAGAATTCTAACCACTAACAGCTCTGCTGGATTTCTCCTTGCAGCAGTTTCTTGACTGCCCTCATGGCCATGGGATAAACCTTCAAGTAGATTATAGCCCATGTTTGGTCATACTCACTCCAAGTATTTCTGTAATGTCAATATAGCCATCATATCACTCATTTCATCAACCCTAGTGAACCTACCTTTCCAAACAGTGGGAGTTCGCTTACCTTTTCTAATGAATTTTTTAAAGCCATTTTATTTTTATATCTTTAGCAAGCTGAAAATATTTACACATAATTTGTCATGATACTATGTTGCACAGGACATTGGATTCAGTATATGTGTTTAAAGGCTCATGCTGCAATTAAAATGTAAAGATTTTCCTAATTAATCTTGGCCTTTACTGAAAGGTTTTCAGATAAAAATGCAGTCACTAGCAGCAATAACTTATTTTGCCAATTCTCTCCTTATTTTAATAAAAGAGAAATAATTATGTTCAAAGCACTTCTGTTCCTATATATTAAACATTATTATCTCATCTTTCCTCAGAAGAGCTTGCTGTATCTAACAATACATGCCAAGCCATAAATTTGAAATTGAAAATTCATTTATAAATGGAATCGGTTTGGCCAGTATAAAGAATGAGACAAATGCTTCAGATGACAATTCTGAGGCAGCAGCAACTGCAGCCCCATTCCTCCTCAGCCCTGAAGTCCTTCTTCTTCCCTGAATAACAGAGAGCAGTGTATGTCATAAGACACGTTCTGTGTCTCTCAGGTGCAATGGTTGACACTGTGAAAAGAAAATGGAAATGTTTGTACATGTCTGTAAGAGCGTGGATGGATATTATCTTTTGCTGCAGTCAGTAAAACATTTTGAACATGCTTCTCCACTAATATTAAAAAAAAAAACTTTTCATAATGTGAAAATAGCAGCTAAAACTAACAATATAGCCAAAAAATATCAACAAAACACAGAAGCAATAGAAAATCATGTAAAAACCAGAACAGCTAAAGCCAAGAACAACTTGAACAGTTCCCTTAAAGCAGGGTTTCCACTGTCTTCAAAAAGGCCATACAAGAGGGGTTATGGTAGTCTATTTTGGAAAGGACGTTCCAAAGTAGCTACTCAACTGAACGTCTGCTTGATGAAATGAAAATGAGCCCTACTGATTTGGAACACATTCATTTCCAGGAAAACGGGATGAACAGCTGTTGTCTAACATCTGAAAATCTTTAATTATGATAAGCCATAAGGCTGAATCTAAATACACTTATATATTATCATCTCAATCCTATACTGCAACTTAGCGTAAAGGTGTAGCAGGCACTGACCATGAGGTGTCATTTTCTCTGTGTTTCCAGAGCTTCTTTGTGAAGCAGAAAGTACAAGTCCTACTCGTTACTGCTTTTTCCTGTTTCCTGCTGGCAAGACATAGGCAATTTCTGCACTACACTGTTATAGTGCTATTATTCTACTTTCAACATCCTGAGGAATTCTGGGGTTTGTAGTTTACTGAGCCCAAAGAGCTCTCTGGTTGAGAATTCTAAACGCCCCTCCCTAAACTGCAAACCCCAGGATTCCATAGGATGTTGAAAGTGGAACAACAGCACTATAACAGTGTGGGGTGGAAATGGCCACAGATAAAGGTCCTTTTCACACTATGCAATCGCAGCAGCGTTATTCTACTATAACTGCCATGGCACCATGCTATAGAGTCTTGCGGTTTGTAGTTTGATGAGGCACTGGAGCTCTTTAGCTGAGAATTCTAAATACCTCTTCTTAAACTAAAAGTCCCAGGATTTGTAAGATTGTCATGGCAGTTTAAAAAGAATCATAGTGCTATAATTGTGTAGTGTGAAACAGCCCAAGATGAAACTTGGCTGTATTCCATAATTATTCACTACACTTAGATTTTAACTTTATTCCTCAATAGAATTCAAGGCAACACAGAGCTTCCCAGTGAGGCTGCCCCATAATATTTTTCTGCCTGAACTGGACAGCCAGTGGTGTCCCTTTTCACTCACACAAGTCAATGTATACTTGGATGTTGTTGTGTGCTTTCAAGTCATTTCTGACTTACAGCAGGCAAATCTATCCAGGGGTTTCTGGGTCTGAGAGTGTGTGACATGACCAAGGTCACCCAGTGGATTTTCTTGGTCAAGCAGAGAATTGAACCCTGATCAATATGGTCAGAGTCCAATGCTCAGACCACATCTGAGGAGTCTTGATTTCTCTAAGTACCAATAAATGTCAAGAACAACGAATCAGTTTTTGATCCTGTAGTTTCAAGACACTCAGGATTTCCCCCCTGCAGTTACAGAAAACTGTGCAGCTTTTCCAGAAGCTATGAGGCCTACCCTGTAAACTGACCAGCTTTTAATATAGTAAATACTCTTTTCAGACATTGACATGTGCATTTTGTGCAAGATTGCTTATTTATGTAGTAACTGACAATGCTGCATAACACAAATATTGTACAATATCAGCAATATTACACAACAAATAGCTACATAGTTTTGTTATGCAACATAGCTGATTTTGCTGTATAAAATTTTTGTTGTGCAATATTGCTGATTTTTAATGTAGAAAATAGCAAAGTTACACAACAAAAACACATGTAGCTGCATCTTTAGTTGTCCTGAGTTTTTTCCCCCTCTACTAGATAATATTTGGGTTGCTGGACTTTAAAACTGGCAAAGACTTCAACATGGAATGCTTTGACTCATTGTTTGTATAGGGTATAGTGTGCAATTTACTTTTGCATTTTCTGCACGTTCCCCAAGGGTATAGTGAAAAGCAATGTAAGAGAGTGAAGGTATTTTTTTCCCTTGGGAAGCTGTGCAGTTTTCTGTGCATAGAAAACAATGTGAGAGTGTAGGTTTTGACTGCAAAGTTGCATAGTTTCTCAATCCTTGTACAGTTCTCAGAAACTGTATAGTTTTATGTTGTGCCATGAACAAACAAACAAACAAACACAAGTTCCTGCAATTTGTGGGAACTTCTCATGTGCCATTTTTCCTCCTGCCAAAGTTTCTTGAGGGGCTGGGAACTCCAAATTTGACCCCAGCTGGGAAATTGATGAATTTCTATTCCATCCCTAATGTGCATACTACCCAAAGCCAAGCAAGTTATTTGGGTATATGAGGCAAAAATTGCATAAGCAACTCCCAGAGCCCTGACAGTAAAATAAATGAAATAGTTAGCAATTCACTGCACTTTCATGGCCTTAGGCATGATTGTTTCTACCCGAGGCAGCTACCTTACTCTACCTAATGGCAAAGGCATCCCAGCATCCTAGTAGTCTTTCATCCAGACACTAATCAGACTCCAAACTGGTTATCTTAAGCAAGGTTGTTGCACTTCAAATTACAGTACTATTTTTAAGACACAATGTTTTCCATGAAAGTTTGCAGTAGACCTTAGAGATAATCATTCAGCCTTGGTGAGTTAGTCACCACAGTCGAATTTTGCGCCATGACTTTAATTTGCCTATAGTCAGTAGACAGCGTATATTAATTGATGCAAGTAGATTGCACCAAAAGGCATAATTAGGCTTTATAATGTGATGCTAATTACTCTTTAGCACAAAAGCAGGCTCTTCATAATATTTTACTTGGCAATGCAAGGTCAGCAAGTTGCAACCAAAACATAAGATACTTTGGAATCTTGTTCTCAATCCATCTTGCTTGTGGCAAATCCCTTTTTTTTTTTGTCTCCACTAATTTAGATGTGTGTGAGTGCATGCATGTGTTTTACATCTGTGATTATAAGTGCTAATCTCCCTGATGAATACAGTGCTAATTTGTTACTGTGAACTATCAGCCCTAAGTGATAATTTAAATTTATTGAATTTGGTGACATTGCAGCCTCCAGCATTAGACTAATAATATTTTTAAATAACAGCATATGATGTATGAGTGTACAATTGTGTGAATTTTCAACTGCAGAATAGGAGTATGGAGGCAGGGTAAAATTGAATCCCTTAATTCTTGTATTGAAAAATGCAGTCACACTGTGGAAGAGAAGTGCTGGTGGTTTCTATTACAATGAGGAGATGACTCTGTTCCAGGTTTTGAAGCTGCTATCCAAGGTGCTGAACTCCTTCTTGGGGGGAAAAAAAGTTTCTAAACTGTGGATAGCACCTTAAATCTGAAGTAGATTCACTGCCCTACCAATCTGGAAGTTACTGGATAGCACTGGGCTGGTATAGAGCAACTTGTGGCTTTCCTTGAAGGTCTGCATCTCCCATTTTCCTCATCATTATGTTAACTAGGGTCAATGAGAATTGTGGTTCGGTAACACCAAAGGGCCTACAAGTTGCCCACTTCTGGTTTAGAGCTATGAATTATATCTTCCTTTTCTAATTTTTATTTTGCCAGAAAAAAATAGTTTTTTTATTTCTAAGATTTAGAAGTCTCATTCTTTCCAGTACTCACGCTTAGTGGCAATGAAAGAAAACAATATAAATTTTTAAAAATAGGGAAGAAGTTCACAAAACATTATGTTTTTTCCGGTCTTTACTTAGCACACTGGAGGACCACTTGGGGGCATTTTGGATCGGACTTAGGTGAGGAACTAAGGTAAATAGTCTGAACCTAGTCTGATCCAAGGTGCGGACGACCTCCATGACAGGATGCCTTGGCCCGTCTTAACTTCCCCATGCAGAAAGGGCCAAGAATGGGAATTGGAACAGCAAAGTGATGGCCAATATCCAGAGTACTGTGAGTTATCTGGGTCAGAGCCAAGATTTAAATACCCTGTTTCTTCGCTGAGGGAGAAGGTGCTAATAGTTCTTTGGCACAGTAAACAATGGGGACAAGAACAAGCTAATGGCTTTAACATTAGGTGACAAAGAACTGATGGGAATCATGATAGCTCCTTAATGGCTAGGCAGATACGGAAACAAAGGGAAATTTCAACAGAAAGAGGAAGCAGGCTGAAGACAATCAGTAGCTCTGTGGAATCAGTTTTGGTGCTATTGTTTCTAAAGTTCAAGTCGTTGAGGGACATTTGCAAGCTCATTAACACTAGAATTTCCTTGACTATGACATGGCCATGCCCTGAGGTCCCATCTGATCTACTTTCACATGTATTCAGCCAGTCCTCTTTGCCAGCATAGCTTTTCAGGCATGGCAGCATATAATTTATATCTCATGCCAATTAAATATTTGCCAATTATATCATATAATGGAGCTGGGTTGTACGACATGGTAACATCTGTACATGAAACATGAAGAAGGGGAAAAAGAAGAAGAGAAGCACCGTTGTTCTTTTTTAACCCAGGAACAAAATATCTTGGGCCAGCCCTGCACCCAAGAAGCAAGAGTCTCAGATGGATGGTGTAGAAGGAGACATTTACCTATATGTCTTTCAATATGTCTTATGGAAAATGTCTGTGATGCTAGGTTTCTTTTAGAAGGTTGCCAAGACTGTATTTTTAGGTTTTTATCACATTGCCAGTAAAACCTGTGTATGTGTGTGTCATGATGACTATATATCACATATATTTATATGAATGGTAGAAGCACTTTTGCAAGGCTATAATTTTAAGGATTTATAAGGAACCAGCTTTTATTTATCTTTATTTATCTAAACTGAATCAAAGATGGCATAACTTACTTCACTACTTCGAAGACTGTGGGATTAATGGAATGGGTTAACAGGAAACCTGCTTCAGGCAGGTGCAGTGTATATATTTCTATATTTTCTTGTTGATGCATCCTGCCTTATTTGTCTGAAACATTTTTTAAAAAAACCTAAAGACTGGAAACATTCAAAGCCTAGACTGGAAACACTCAAAGACAGGCAAATATGGTTAACTCTTCAGAACTACAATAGAGTGTAATATAATGTTGTTGATTTTGACTGCATGTTTACCAAAATCCTAATGACTTGTTGATTTTGTTTCAGCAAAACCAAAATTATGCCACACTTCTGATATTGTTAGACTACAACTCCCAGCCTTTTTCATCAGTGACTATGAGTTGGCCGGGGATGATGGCATTTGCAGTTAAAAAAGAGCCGGAGAGCAGAATCATGCTACCTCTGCAGTGAACCTTTTATGAAACTGCCTGCTATCTTAATGTCCTGATTGACTGATCATTACATTTATATCCCACCTTTCATCTAATAAGCCTATAATAGCTTTAAAACATTAAAACATGATTCTTCTCCTCCCTACTTCATCTTCACAACAACTCTGGACAAGAGGTCAGACTGAGAGACAGTGACTGGGCGACACCCACCCACTGAATCTCTTCCACAGGGAAATTCGAAGGCAGTAGCCCTCTATATTTGCTAGGGTTAGGAGCACACAACCCCTGCAACAGTGGAAAAATTGTAAATATCAAAATGTGTGTGTGTGTGTGTATCTATGGGAAGGGGACTGAGGCATGGTTGGGAGAATAGACACTCAGGTCCAAACTAGGTGAGGGAAAGGAGAGGGAAGGGAAGTAGGTTGGCACGGTTGCCTTATACTTCCTGTCTTTTGCCTGTCTCCTTCCTTGGGCACGTGGGGAGCACTGGGAGAAGGTTTATGGTCCTGATAAACTGGGCTGCAAGCCATCCTTAGTGGGCCAGGCAGTGATTAGTGGAGGAGGAAAAGGAGGACCACAGATGGGTCTTTAAAGGGTTGTGCAGCTTGCTCGGAGCTGCTGAGATGGAAGTTTCCCCTGGAAAAGAAGTGCATGAGGTGGGGTGGGCAGAGGTTTTTTATTTATTTATTTATTTGTATCCCACCTCTCCATATGGATCAAGGCGGTGAACAACTTACAAATAGCATGTATTTCGAAACATTTCTATACATGCCCCCAACAAGCTGGGTACTCATTTTACCGACCTGCAAAAGGATAGAAGACTGAGTCAACCTTGGAGCCTGGCAGGATCGAACTCACAACCTTGTGGCTTGCAGTACTGGCATTTAACCACTGCGCCACCAGAGCTCCAGGTTGAAGGGACTCACAAATAATCAAATCCATGGATGTCAAACCCATCATTGCAGAAGGTGGATGGACCTTCTGAGGTTGAATGGGAAGGTCTCAATGATTTGGCTGAACATGCCTAGAATCCTTTCAACTACAGGTGTACCTCAATTTAAGATGCTTCATTTTATTTTTTCTTAAATTGTAAGTTTAAAAATACAATAAAACCTATGTGAACTAAAAGGGAAAAACGAGTAAGAAAATACAAGAAGAAAGGAAATAGTGGAGAAAAGAAAGAGTGAAGAAGAGAAAGAAAGAAAGAAAGAAAGAAAGAAAGAAAGAAAGAAAGAAAGAAAGATATGACAACTTCATTTTAGAAAGCTTTGCTAAAATAGCACTTTTCAGCTACACAGTACAGCATCATTTGATTACTTATGTTCAGTCTGTTTATAATATGTGTGCACTTTGTGCCTCAGTGTCATATTCTGGCAAGTTTATTATTTTTATTTTTATTTTTGCATCTTTTTTTAGGTCTAGTGCTATTGTGTGCTTGATAAATGATAGTGTAAATAGGTTTGTAGGCTTTTATCCTCACTGGCAAGTGAAAAAAATAATGACCATGATTTGCATTACGGTGATGTATGCTTCACAGTGATTGTCTGGAACTGAACCCACTATATTAGTGAGGTGACCCTATACCAGCAATCCTACACTGTTGGACACAGGAAGGATTCTGAGGATTTGGATCTCAGGATACTTTGACCCCTTTTTCAGAGATTCTTGCTCTGTATGGGAAAGTTGGGAACGGAGCAGGAAAGGACAGAGATATTGGCGTCAGGGTGGACAAGTGAAGCACCCCCCCGTCGTGTGTTATTTCACCACACTTAAAAATAAATCCAACAGGACTAAGGAATCATGTTGTTGGTATCATTAAATGCCATCTTATATAATTGTTGGATTAAAAGATACAAATATTTATAACAAATCCTTGTTTTCAACCAGAGCATGTAATGTGATTTTTTGGATAACAGCTCCTAGAATACCCAGAGGCCCTATGTCTACGTTGACTGTGGATTTCTAAGAGTTGTAGTCCAAAGGTAGCTTTTATACACGCACACACACACACAGGAAAAGTTACTTGTGAACTACACATACACACTTAAGAAAAAAGCCTCACACCTGACAAGAATTGAAATATTTATGCAGAGTGGCATAGAGTACAATAGAATACAATATATATCTTGTAGATAAGCTTTTGAGTTTGAATATGAGTCAAGGAATAGCAAGAGTCATTAATTTTCATAGTAGTAGCCATTCCTTGGTTCATATCTTGTATAATCTGTGAAGCTCACAAGCAGGATATGTGTTTCCCCTCTTCCAGAGATAGTCTATAGTAAAAAGAACCATACACTTGTGTTGGGTAGCTGCATCAACATTCCATGGGATTTTCAACATAGGTGTTAGCCCTCATCCTCAGAAATTTTAAAAATCTTTTTTTAAAAATTTTAAAACCATGTCCTTTGACAGGGAATTTTGCTTTCGGGAGGGTATTTCACATTCACAAGAGGCCTTTGTAAAATCAAGAATTAAATTTAAAGTCAGATCTGGGAGGTTCTGGAATTTGTGGGGCCAGCCTCAAAAATGACCAGGGAAAAACATGTGACCTATGGGCTGGAGGCGCTTTGATCACTCATGGTCCAAACAGAAGGGCAAACAATTTTAACATACTTCATGTACTGAATAGGTGAAATACAGAACACACACACACATATACACACAGAGAGTAGTGGCTTAGTCTCTAGTAACACTGGGATGAGGAATCCACTCAGGCTTTTAGTTTGAATTTTAAAGAAACCATCCAAGGTACTGAAACCTGTCCCCCAAATAGGTTCAGCAGCTTGGACGTCCATTTTAAAATTCAGAATACAGCCCAAAGCAAATTCACTGTCCCACTGACATTAACAGTCATCAGCCTCCACTGTTCTTTGTGTTTATATGTATGATTGTACCATATTATTTCCACATTTGAGTCCTTCATGTTACTCATTTATTGTGATTAACCTTTTGATACCTTGATGGAGTAGCTGTTGTCTTCTGTAACTTTCATTTACTGCCCTTTCGCCTATGAAATGAAAAGCCTACTTTCATGTATTGGGTAAGCAGTGGAATGAACTGTACTTTATAATCTTGTTAGCATTCATGCTTTGTTAACGAAATTTGATCAGGCTATTACAGATGCTTGGCTTTTTGTAGGTAGCTCTCCTCTTGGTGTCAGAAGTAATTAGATCAGGTGGCAACTGATGCAGCCTTTGCTGACAGGAGCTTTACCATTCTGAGTAACCATGCCCAAAGTATCGTTTTGCATAGAGCTAAGCTTCCTTTAGTTGTGCTTTATTTTTCCTTATTATTTTATTTTATTTTATTTTAGTCTGAGATTTCAGTAGTCATAATCTGACATGTTTCCAGTCTGGGCCTCTCATGAATTTGCCTTTCTGTTTTTTCCAAAGACTGAAAACAAAAATCCCATTCAGAATAATTCTTAATAAAGTGCTTTTTGGAATTATAGCTGCTAATTAGATTATGTCAACTCAACAAGACTCTCATTTCAACACATCTTCTTGTATTCCTGTTAACAAAAGACACTACATTTGGCAAATCTAAACTAATAAATTACTCTTCACACTAATGACCCTATTAGTCAAACTAACAAGCTGACAAACTCGAAAGGAGATTATTTCACAAAAGAGTTTTCTGCAAAGCACCTAGAAACAAAAAGATAGCATCTAACACTGTACTATAGTGGCAGTATCCTATAAATGTTAAAAATGTCACCCTGTTAAAAACCTCACCCTATTTGTTTAATTCCTGCAGAGATATTGTAGAATAGATGTTTCAGTTCTGACAGTCACTATATACTAGTTGTCCTCTAGTTGTGGTCTACGTGTACATAGGTGGAGTAGAGACTGTCATGAAATTAAAGTGCACAGTTACCAAAGTCAGCAAAGTTAGTTTGGCACCTCTGTTGGAACATCACAATCTGGCACTGAAAGTACAACAATCCTTTCTGTGTAATAACTAACACACCATGGTCAGTGTAGCAGTTCTGCATGTGGAACTATACTACAACTGGCTGTGTGACTTCTCCAGACTTGCCACTGAGCTGTTGCAGTCATCCCAACAGCCATTCTTTGACTGGTGAAAAGTGGGGGAGGGGGTCAGAAAAGCATCTGCTTATGTCTCCATAGCCAGAAATGATAACATTATCTATTGGATTCTATTGGGGTCCTCCAGAAGTGTTGGCAGATAATATCACCTCTGTCCCCCCAATTTTCACCAGGCATGGAATGATGGCTGGGGTGAAGTGATTCAACAATAAGTCCATGGGAATTCTGACCTCTGCAATGACTGGGGGAAAAAAAGGCATACACAGCTGTAAGGTGGACTTATGTCTACATATGTCATTAACAAGATGCTAATACAGGTAGACAAACTCAGTCAAGGAAACCACAGCTCTGGGTTTACAAGACATTAACAGGACTGTTAATAAAAGGTAGCGTTCAAGATGTACAGCCATCTGTTTGTGTTGCTGTACTTGTGTCCCACACTGCAGGTGCTTGCACTGGAAAAGAGACTGTGTTGCATGACCAACAAAGCACCACCAACAATATAATTCTACAGTGATATCATTATTCATTCCAGTAGTATGCACTTTAACTGATAGTAGCTCCAGGTCACTAGGTAATGTACCAATGCGATCATCACATCAACTGCTGCTAACTTATAAGTTTGGTATACAAAGCATGCGCTCTACTATTGAGCATGGCCTATATCCAAATTGCTTTGTGCTTCATAAGAAATGCTGACATTGTCACTCTTGTCAGTTTAGATACATCACATCATCTCTTGGTTCGAGTTGCCTCTGCATATCACAACACTTATAATGATGTACCTTAGGGTTATCATGAAGATTGGTGACTTAAGATTTAAAAAAAATCTTTAAAAAAAATCTTTAAAAAAAATAAAAAGAAAAAAAGGAAAAAAAGAAAATTTAAAGAAAGGAAAAGGGGCTATCAAGTAATTGGTAGTATCATATTTGGTAGTATAAGTAAAAATGATATTTGGGTGGTGGTGTCTCTAGAAATCTGATCAGCATTAGATGTAAAATACTCCTTTGCAACAGCTGTCTGGAAAAAAACACTCTGCTGCCTAATTATCAAGGGATACATTACATGGTATTGAATAGTTCCTCACATTGGAGTCCCACTGTTGCCAAAAATGATGATAAATACCACCCACAATGACAATTTCAGAATTCTCGCTTCTTAGAAATAATTTCTTCAGTTGATGAAAGCTGTGTGTGGCCTACATCCCAAGGTGTTTCTTGTAGGTGGGCTACTGAACAGCAGCCGTTGATTTGGCAACCAGACATTTATTGGGGTGGGGAAAGAATGCTTCTCTTTTCTTTGAAGAAAAAGAAATGCCGTTTTTGGATAAAGCTATAGCCAACTGACTGGCATACTGCTTTTTTTAAACTCATGGTATTTTTTTTTAAACCACACATTTATAACTTAAAATATCTTAAAATATCTTATACAGGTGAAAAAAAGGAGGTGCAAATTCAATATATGTATGAATGTTCTTATCTGCTAGAAATATCTTAGAAGGAATGTAATGTTAATCTAGGCTAAAAGTATCTTAGAAGGAAAGCAAAAAATTACAGGTGATTCATTTAATTATGTTTCACCCACACATTTACTCAGATTTATGCAGAAACCACAAACTGAGCATGACAACACTGTGCAAAAACAACAAACTCAACAAATAGAAATAGATAGATCAAAACTGGCTTGTTTGCAGGACTGGATAATTCTACAGTTAGAGGGCTTAACAGCTGGTTGTGCAATTGTATTGAAGAAGTCATAAATGGTTTTGCTTCAAGCTTGAGGGAAGGTTTTAAACCAGGTGCTGTGTTGGTCCCACATTATTATGCATGACTTGGATGAGGTGAAATGGATATACTTAACATATGTGGAGATGACATACGGAAGGAATCTAAAACCAATAGGAGACAGAACCAAGGTTTAAGGTGGATGCAAATTGCCATGAGACGCACTTCAGTTAAAAATAAGAGAAAATGGCACCCCCTGTTTAGCAGTGAAACAGACTGCCTCAGAAAGTGGTGAGTTCTTCTTCACCTTTAAACAGCATGTGGATGCCAATCTGTGAGATGCAGTAGTTCCTTCTTGTATTGGTCACTTTCTGCTCTTTGGTTCTAACATTAGTTTGTCCAAAAAAATTCAGTTAAAGTAATGTCAGAACTAATGCATTTCAATCAGCTCCTCATCCATAGACTTCCTCCTTTTCCTCCTCTTCTATTACCCTGTTTATGGCTGCTTCCACTCTTTTAAAATACTTTCTGAAGATATTGCAGTTCTTTGGCTATTTTTCAATCTGTAAGCATCCCTATGTCCCTTCAAAGGTTTGTGCTGTCTCTCTCTCTCTCTCTCTCTCTCTCTCTCTCTCTCTCTGTGTGTGTGTGTTTACATTTGAGATGTGCACATATTTCAGAAGTCTATAGCTTTTCATATGTGGCCAGAGCCATGGGGTAAGGTATGAGTTCCAGAATCCAAAGCCCATTTCGTCCATCTGTACCTTAGGCAGTACAGACTAGGGAAGTCTTTATAAAAAGCCTATCCGAGTAGATTTGTGCCACATCTCTAGTTACAACTTGACTCCATCTATCAATAAGTATGATCTGAAAACTGAGCTACAATTTTACTTCTTACTGCCCTTACTCATAAAAGTCTGGCTAGGATTTGTCTGTGATGGTTGCAGAACTATTATCCTGCATCCTTACTAGTACACGGAAGAAATCAGAAGAGGGAAGCAGATGAAAAAAATAGAACCCTGAGCTCACATAAGCCTTCAGGATGTTTTTGTGTCCTAGTTTGTTCCAATAGTTTTTGTTCTCATATAAGCAAAATGCAAAAGATCATGACAGTGGACATCTACTGCAGGTCAGCCCCGTCTTGCATGAAGGTCTATTCTCTTTGACAAGAGCTTCCTGATATAAAAACGGGACTCAACTGAAGTTGTTCCATGGCATTGCATTGTGTCACATTGGGTTACACTGCATCATGTCAGATTACTGCATGCTGAAATATGACGCTTCTGAGTGGCATAATGGCTAAATGTGCTGGAAGAAATGTGAAATGTGAAATGACTTGGGAAGGGAAAAATGCTGCATCATTTCTGGAGCTAGTTTTGCTAAAAGAAAGAAAAAGAGAGGGGGGAGAGAAAGGGAAGGAAGGAAGAGGTATATAAAATAATATTTATTTTATTTTACTTGAAATATAAAGCCTTATTGAAACTGAAATGTAGAAATACATTGTGACAAACTACAACAGTAATATCAGACCTGTATATATATTCACCTAAGGCAGGGGTGGGAATCATGTAGCCCTACAGATATTGCTGAACTGCATCTCCCAACAGCCCTAGCTAGCAAAGCCAATGGTGAAGACTGCTAGGTCCTACAGTTCAACAACATCTGGATGGCCACATGATTTTCACCCCTGACTAAAGGAAAAAACAATATCCGCATACAAACACAGTCATGTCAGCATAAAATAGCAAGACATCAGCTGCTATAATTGCCATTTTGTTACCTGATGATTTGTGTTGTGCCTTTAATATTCCAGGAGAAGGCAGTCACGGATTCCCTCAGCTGTTCTGTCCTCCTGTGTTTTCCACTCTCCCATCTGATATTCAGTGGACCTCAAGCACAGGTGAATGGAAGAACAGAAATCATTTTGCAAAAGAGGATTGGAATGAGTTGTAGGAGCTGTACATACATCAATTGTCACAGGCACCATTTTCAAAACTCCTCCTTGGGATTCACACCAGTGATTGGATCATAGGGAGAAATGTAGTGAAGGCCTTACTGAAATCCAGAAACTCCAATACATAGCTGCACTTGGTTTTAACAAAACCATTATTTTTCCTATAACCTGTAGCTAAGGAGAAATGTCATGTTGTTTCAGAAAAGAGGACAGGCCAACATGGATGCCTAACAGAGCAATGGAGAGTAGAATAGCAGTATGGTTGACTAAATTGGTCACAATAGCATTCATAATTGGAAAAGTAACATGATAGTAAAACTGTCCTATATGGAAGCTGCAGGTGGCTTGTGGACCAAGTGAGGGGATACCTCTCCTCATCATTTCTGGGTGAGGCACCCATCATCCTTAACTCTTGGTTTGACAATCATCACTGACAGGGGCTACCATAATTGGTAAGTACCTGGGTTTCACTCACCCCATTTAATCTAGGGATGTAACTCTTCACTAAGTTTCTTCTCAAAGGGGGTGATGAGTAATTTCAGCGATTTTCTTCCCATTGCAAGAAAGCCTTCAAGAACCACACAACTTTCAAAGGCTTTTTGCAATTTGGCACTTATTCCGTGAAAAATTTGTGTGCAGTTGTTATGCACTGAAAACAGCAGCTTTTCTGTACAGAAAAAAAAAAAAACTGAGCAAAATTTTGTTCTGTGCAAAATTCTCATGTGACTGTTTTTCACAGAAAACAGCATTTCAATGCAGGAATATTAATTCCTGCTCAGAAAATGGTGTTTCCTGCAGAGAAACTTCTATTTTCTATGTAAATCAACCATATGAAAATTTTACACAGAACAAATCCCAATTACAACTTTTTGTATGTGGTAAACAACATTTTCTGTGCAGGAACTAATACTTCATCAAAATATTATTTTCCACAGAGAAAATATTGTTTCCTGTACAGAAAATTCTGTTTTCTGTGCAAAACAACCACAAGTGAATTTTGCACAGAGTAAGTCCCAAATTGCAAAGATTCTTGTCAGTCCAGAATTTATTAATCATGGCTACTCAACACTCAAAAACCATGCTTTTCAATCATTTTCCCAAATATTTTAGAATAGTATTTCCATGCCTGGTATACTGTAAACACTATGTAACAACGGGTCACAGTTGCAGATACTTGAAAAACAGAATTCCATGGTTGATAATCCTCTCTGGCAAAATATAGATCCAGAGCTCCTTGTCTTCATAGTATTGCCTGCCACTTTTCTCCTCCCCATCCATCACTTTGTTGTGAATGTATGTTAACTTCCTCAGAATTACCACTGTACAACCCTGAACATGCATTTTTTTGTTACTGTTTTTACAGAACAAAATTAAGCTATTTTTCCTTTTCAAAGGTACAAAGATACTTTTACTTTAAAGAGTTAACATTCCAATACTATAAGAAGGTGAGGGACAGCCAAGCAACAAGCAACACATCACATAAATAATAGATGGAAGAAAAGAAGGACTCTTGCAGGTCTGGACCAAGAAGTATTTCCCCCTCTTTAGTATATTGGCAGTGGGATTGAAAATCCATTTCTGCACTACACTATTATAATGCTATTATTCCACTTTCAACATTCTGTGGAATTTTTGGGTTTGTAGCTTACTGAGGCCAAGGGCCCTCTGGCTTGGAATTTTAAATGCCCTTCCTAAACTGCAAAGCCCTGGATTCCATAGGATGTTGAAAGTGGAATAACAGCACTATAACAGTGTAGTACGGAAATGGACAGAGAGTGCCCTGAAAAGGCTCCATGCCACAGAAATGACTTTTCAGGTGATACAAAACAATTGTTCTTGAAAGAGCACAATCCACTACCCCAGAGCCTCGCTGCCTGTTCTGTAGGCGGCTCTCAAATCAAACCATGGGGTTTTGGATTAATTTCCATACATACATATTATTCCAGTGTTTGCCACTGCAACCAGAATTAATTTCAGTTTTACAGAATCAACATTGACCCTTAGTCCCTGAGCAATGGGATTTTCTCCCTTTAGATTTAATACAGCTGAATAGAGATCTGCACTCAAAATGTGCTTTACTTTATTTCTTCTGGAAATGTGGCCTCTTCTGCCTTCCTCCATGATATCATTAACAGATGTCATAAATACTGCATTAGGTCAATGTCTTTTTCTTTAGTGGCACAGCAGACATTTGATATATCCCTGTGTCATGGTTTCCAAAGCAGTATAATTCAATCTTTTATTGATTCTTGAAGTCAAGAAAATTGTACAAAAAAGTCAAATGCCATGATCCTGAGGTGCACATAGAACAGATTCATGCATAACAAATACCTGTATCATTTTCTCCCTGAATTTCAGTCTGTCATTGACCTTCTGCAGTAGTCACTTCATTTTTGAAACTCTAAAATTTGGATTCCATGCTACTATACCTCTGGTATGCAGTCCAATGTAAAGAAATAGGATAGTCCAGCTCATAAGAGAAAGGCAGAGTTTTGTAGTGGTCAGAATACTGGATTGGGCTGACCCAGATTCAGATTTTTACTTGTAACCCGATCTTGGCTCAACCACTAATTCTCAGCCTTATTTATCTTATAGGGTTGGCATGGGAATAAGATCAGAAAGGACAAAAACATATACTGGTTTGAGATTATTGGGGAAATGGCAGCAGAATGTAAAATAAATAAATGAGAGATATGTCGATTGCTATGAAAGGGCCCAGGCAATTTCAAATGTAATTAACCCAGCTGCTCTTGCCATAGCTAGATGAAGTCTGAGAAGATAGAGCTACAAGATCATGAACAGACGACTGGGAATTTAGTATGATTAACTTTTATCTATTTTTTCCCCTGCTATGGCCTAAAGTAGGAGTGAGGAAACTTTGACCATGAAGATATTTTGGATCACAATTTCAAGCTGGCAAGACTGGCTGGAGCTTTTGGGAACTGAAGTCCAACATTTTTGGAAGGCAAAGTTTCCTTGTCCATTCTTTTCCTTTCCATATGGCATCTGACCCACAGTCCATCTCCCACCGCACATGCTTCTGGGCACCATCATCACTAGCCTTTGCCCTCTCCAGCAGAGACAGGAAAGTCGGTTGGAAAGTATTAATATGTTAAATTAGTCTTAGGCTCTTTCCACATGGCATCGCTAAAATGTAGTAGCTACTGGTTGTATTTGTCTCAGGGGATATAGTTGTGCACATTGTCATAGCGATCCAGTAGCCATCCAGTCTAAAAGTGGTAGCTGGGATACATTAAGTGAACTATGGAAAAAATCTGTTTTGTGTTACCTAATCTGCATATCTCCTATATGCCACTTCAATGCAGAAATAATGCACATTAAGAAAATGGTGGCGCTGGTAGGCGGCCAATCAGGGGTGAGGCAAAATGCAGAAGAGACACTCTGCTTCGCTTTTCATTAATGCTGAGAGGTGAGGAATACGGCATTTTTACTGTGTTTCAAGAGAATCTGCTTTAATTACAGAAAAGATCCACTTATGGTATCTTGGGCACATTTATGACATCTCATGTGGAGATGGGCCTTAATTTGCTAAAAATCTAATGCAGGTATGTTTATGCTGAAATGAGTGTATTTCAAACAAATACATGAACTTTAAATTGTTGTTTAAATGTACATTACACTAGCGTATATATCCGGTGTTGCCCAGGATTTTATTTTCTCATAGGTAATACCTGTTAGAAATACCTTAAGGTAACTTTACAATTTTTGGAAAGGCTCCATAAGAAAGGATAAAAAATTTTACTTATGACTTTTTTTTCTTTTTTTATATTACTGCTAACTAAATAAGGCAATATTTTTCCTCTTAAGAACTCACCAAACTGTCTTGTCCAGTACCTGTAACTTTTCCCCATATTCCCCATCCAGTCTGTATTCAGAGTTAGTAACATGCAAAGGTTGGGTTTCTGAGAGAATACACTGCCCTCCTCCTTGCTGCTAGGCATCATCTCCATAGCAACCAGCTAGGCCCAAGAACTCTCTGACTGAGAATTCTAAAGGTCCCTCCCTGAACTGCCAACCCCAGGATTCCATAGAATCTTCGCAGCCAGCCAATCATATGAGGTCTTCACCTGCCTGACATGGGCAAACAGACAAACTCATTCACAAACTTTGACTTTTATATAGTAGAATCCTTTTCTTACGTTATCCCTGTTTTGAGCATGGGATAGAAGGAATCAGTTCAGAGAAAACTTTTGAAAACCACATTTCTCAGCCACCCTATGGAAAACCTGTCTTTTTCATTCCTTTCCTTTCTTTTATAATATGATCTCCATATCTTATCTTTGTTTTCCTTTAGTTTACTGATTCCCACATGGACCCCAGGAAAAGAACTATGGGTGAGAGCTACAGAATTTAGCCTGATACAGAGAAGGACCCTCTAAGTTGGTATAGAATAGTGGAAGCCAAACTTTTTGATATGGAGGATCTCCATTTATTTTTCCTGGTGTGCTAGGGAATGGTACTATATTTATGCCTATTGTACACATCTGAAGATACAGAAGACCACCATGCTTTCTATGTTGTCCTTGCTACTTGATAGTTTCATTTTTTTAATGGCTTAAGAAATCAAGTTTAAAGTGATTTTTCCCCCCACTGTAGTTTCGGAGGGGAACTAGAAGTAAACAGGCTTTAATATATTTATAAATCTTAGTGAGTATTTAACTCACCTTCAGTAAAACCTTAAAATGTCATTCTACAACTGAATTGAAGTGTCTATTAAAATAGAAACCATTAGTTTCTTCTGGGGAACAAAGTCCATTACAAAATGTTCTGACAATGCAGTGGGTCTGATACATGAAATCATTTGCCACTGACATATTTATTCACACTAGGCAAAGGAATCACAAAGAAGGTCAGAAATGAAAGAACAAAACCAGGAGCTACTGGAAAAAAATGTCAGACCAACAATAATACTGGTAACTATGACAATGGATCTCCTTTGTTTTCCAATGCTGAAGTCTTTAGGAAAATGAACAGTGGGTATATCTGCAGATTGGACTAGAATTTCTAATAGGAAGATACTCAGTTCCTGTTACATTAAAAAAGTTAAACTGAGTGAAAGCAATTTGTACCAAAATACATAGGAAATTTTGTTTATTATTTATTTACATTAGAAGAAGGTATGCAAATCTTAGGGATATTTTCTCATTAAGATTAAAACAGGATGTTTGCTTGATTTTTATCTTTTAAAATTGCATTTTATACTTGTATTGTGGTGTAATTGTTTTAATACGGTTAATAGTTCAATGCTTTTTTAATGTTCACTTTTTGTATGTTTTAATTGCATTGTTCTTTTAAATTGAGAGCCACGTTGAATCGCAGTCCTGGGGAAAAAAGTGGGATATAAATAGATATAATAAATAAATAGATAAATAAATAATAAAGCTAATTTTCTGGGTCTATCTGGAAAATACTGTCTTGAATGATTTTGGCATGTAAACTAAGACAAAGTGCTTGTTTTTAATACATTCATGGTCCTCAACCTGTCTGTCCATCTTTCTCCTCCTTTTAGACTCCTGTGCCTAGTCCAAAATGGTTAAAAGGGGTTTGAAATTCATCCCTTTGAACTTCTTGTTTATGCTTACCTGTTCCTCTGACAATTTCCCAAACACTGCCCTGTAGGTTTTAATAAACATAAATTTGCCATCTGTATTTTTTTCCCGTTTAAGGATCCCTTACCAGTGTCTGACCTCTTCTTTTGAAACTTCTTAGGGTTATAGTTTAGACTGGGAATAGCTACCATAGATTTCTTAGTATATAGTAATCCAGACTCCTTGACCAGAGAGCTCAGATAAGGTAACAGGGAGGAAATCTTATTCACATATGCAGATGGTTTATCTATGTTAAGCTCTAATATAATGGCTGCTTCTGGAGGTGTCATATCTTTATTTACAACTAAAATTCTTTAATTAATCAGTTCCACCACAAGCCCAAATTCTGCCTTGAGGTCTGTAGCTGACTGGTTTAAACAATGGATCTCCTTGAGAATTTTAGAAATTGGCTTGGAAGTCAAGAAGCAATGTTTAGAGAGTATATCCAAGGAATTATTACTAGGGGAAAAATCTGAGAGAAGAGGTGGAGCTTTCTCAGCCAGATCCCCCTGTAAGTATAGATCCCCAACTGTGTTATATGAGTCTCCTCAGATATTCAAAACAGACTTATCCAAGTTAAGCAGATCATGTACTGCAACAGCACCTATATCTGAACAACTCCATTAGCAGTTGTTGTAACAGGACAGTTTATACAATTATCTATATGAGTAAGTGAATAAGACAGAATTAATAGATGACTGGGAAAATATGGAAATATAATAATACAAGATGCCATGATTTAAAGGAAACCCTCTTGAAAATGATGTACAGATGGCAACTCCCACCAGACAGAATTGCAAAAACATATAAAGGCACAATCAATAAATACTGGAAATGTGGAAAAGAAGTTGGAAACTGTTTTCATAAGTGTTGAGGCTGTGACAGAGTTTTAAAAAAAACTGGTATATGATAAGAGCAACAATACAGACATTTGATCTAGACTCAGAATTTTTCTTATTGGGTCTTTTCAAGTTTGATAAGAGAACAGATAATGAAATTGGTAGATTTTGTTGGCATATGGTGACAGCTGCTAGACTAGTTAGTCCTAGCAAGATACTGGAAAACATTTAAAATCCCTGTTGAAGAAGAATGGACTGAAAAACTGAAAGACATTGCTGAAATGGATAAGGTCACATATATCTTAGATGGTAAAGCCAAGAGTAAATTTAAGAAAGATTGAGAACTGCTTAAGGAGTATTTGCTACAGAAATTTGGTAAATTAACCGTGGCTGGATTTAAAGACTAAATAGTCATTTACTATATTTATTGGGTTGTATGGGCTATGAAATTGTTTTGTCAAAATCAGGGAAAAGATATCAATCTAATATCTATCTATCTATCTATCTATCTATCTATCTATCTATCTATTATATTCTTGATTGCTATATGAAACTGAAATGTTTAAGAAGAAAAAACGCTCTTCATATACATATGTAGAGAGAGAGAGACGGGGGAGGGAAATATAAATTTAAAGAAGAGAAAGGACTAAGATGATTATTAGGTTCTAAACTTGTCTTTTCCTTTTTGGATAAGGAAGGTATATAATGCAGAATGCTGGTTTTCCCATTGTGTGGGAAGATTATTTTATTAGATTGTTAATTGTTGGGTGTAAGCATTTGTACTGTCTTTGTTGTAATGTCAGGTATTTCTATTTTGAGTTTAATATTTATAATCTTTTTATATTTTTGTTGTTTTTTAAATGGAATTCTGTATTTTTTGTTTTTCTTGTATTTTGTTCTCCCCCCTCTGTGCATACAAATATTAATAATAATATTAATAAAAATAATCTATTTCTACTTGCTAATATATTAAGGCAACGCCTGTACAATATCAACCCACTGTAATCTGTGCTGGGCCCAAGTCATAACTATATCCCAGATGGAGATTATACCAAAGATATACTGAAATCCAGTCCTGGGGAAAGGTGAACAGTTACATTGAATCAAAATCAAAATCAGTGTTCTGGCCCAAACCTTTTAAATCCCTAGCCTTGCAGTACTAACAAAAAAGCAAGAAGCAGTTTTGCAAAAATCCAAGAAAACTAGGCTCTGGATAACTAGAGTAATTTAAAATTTGTTGGCGCTCTGGCACAGTGGTACATTTAATCAATTAATAACTTAATTAATAAGTTAATTCTGGAGAAAAGTTAATGCTGAAATTCCCATTTAATCACTTCAGTTAAATTAAACTTAATTAAGTTGCCCTTTTTCATTGGCATATTTCTAATTTAATCATAACTTTGTTTATTTTAATTCATTACTTGGCATCACTGATCTCTAGTAATTTCCTGCTTCTTTTTCCTGGCTGTGCTATATATTAGTGCTTTGGAGGAACTGTCTCATATTTGGGAATGATTTGAGGAAATGGCCACCAACACCATCTTTTGGGGACATTCTCCATCATGCCACATGAAGAAAACAGTCTTTGGCTGCTATTAACTAAGTTTCTATGATCCTTGAGCCAGACAGGACAATCTGAAAAGTTTAGGACTACAAGAGTAAAACAAGCAGTAACCTAAGAAAGAATGAATTAGAAGCCCCTCAGCATCAACAGGACAAAAGAGACCTGTTTCCAAGGGGATGATGGGAGGGAGTAGAGTTTCCACCCCTGCCTCAAACTGTGTTTTGTGCAAATACACAGGATCTAGGGACAGGAGTCTTTTTTGTGATGCAACTGAAAACAGAAGAACAGGAGTCATGTAAAAAATAGGACCTTCAGATAATCGCAGTGAAGAAGACAAAATGAATATACACCAAAAATCTCATCTATGAACCAACAAAAGTTTGTTCATTCAAGATGTTCATTTACTGTGATTTTTCATGATCATAGTCACTCTAATTGCTCTAAAAACAAATCTATGGAGTAACTTGATCCTTGAAAACTAAATATTAGAATTTAGTATTATGGGCTAGAGTTAGATGGTACCATTTGGGTGTTCCTTTGCCCTGGTTTTCAGACTCACTTGTGTTCTCTACCTAGCTACCAATAACAGTACATGTTTGTTTGTTTGTGTGAAGTAGAGGTAACAATTGGTTTAGCATGATAGGTGAAATAAAAACTACCCCAAGTTACTCTTGATTCTTTTCAAGCAGCCATTATACATAATGGATTCTTTTTCTTGAGTGCTTGATAGCAAATGATGCAAATATCCCTAAAAGAATAAATAAACTGTTGTACACACCATCGTTAACTGTTTGATTAGCTACCTAGATTGTAGCTCAGGCCAAATTTCTGATTTTCCCAATGTGTGTGGCTCATCATGTGTTTTGGGGGGCATTTTTAGGTACCACAATCAAGATAGCGATCAGTAGAAAAAAATACAATTATTCCCACAGTTACTTTTCAGTCAGTCAGTTAGTTATTTATATAGCAACCAATTCAAAGTTCTGACATTGCTTGTCCAATACACAGACACAAACACACAGAGGAGAGGGAGGGAGGGAGAGAGAGAAAGACTTGGAGAAGTGGCTGCCTCCCCTAAGAGAAGAGCCTCCTTGCAGACATAGACTTGCAGACCTGCACCTCAGTGCACAGCTCTCATCACCCAGTTTGCATATTGGCACATTTTACCATACACATTAATGGGGAGAAACAATGAACAATTACCTTCTCAATCGTTCAAGAATCTTGGATTGCATTGCTTAACAGAATGCAATATTTGTCTTAAATTTGTATGCTAATACCAATCCTTTGCAAATAGCTTTCCCATGCTAGCTTCCTACATAGCCGTGCTTCCTCTAAACAATTGGATGCAGACAAGATGTCATGTCCCACAAGGATGTTTGAAGATCTTTTACCAATAACTTTTTGAGGACTCAGATTCTTCTACCCAAGATTATTGCCTCCAGCCCGAATCTGAACTCCTGATTCAAGTGAGGAAATTTTGTTTTTTTCAGCTTTTCTGGACCCAGAAATAAATCCCAGAACAAAGTCTGCATGTTCTTTAGCCATTTTAACTCCAGCTTCAGTATAGTCACCAGTGGCTAGGCATCCATCTGAGCTTATCTCTTCAATTAAGAGATCCTTATTGAAAGGTATTCCCTATTTCTTTTAGTCCCTTAACAACTCCAGAGCCAGGAACTGTGTGGGCATTAATTATATCTGATCAGGATGCTATTTTTAAAATGCCACCTCCATAATGATGCTTCACAGTATTTCCAATGTTTGCAAACTTGCTGTCTCAAATATCAAGAACTCATACTAGTCTGCATGTTTTCTCAGTTCTTTCACTACCTTCTTGGGGAAAATCGTCCAGAATATCAATACTTGTTTTCAGGATACAGATGGAAGGGCTCAGAATTTTAGCCAACTGGTGCAATTCTTTGAATGAGGTCACATCAGAAGAAAGGTATGAATCAGACTGTTTTTAATCCATGAGCCTGAGAAGCTAGGCAGCAAGGGGATGAATGGCCTGTAGCTTTTCCCAAGGAACAAAATTAATTTCTTTGCATATCCTTTTAGAAGGAGCCATGCCATTTTGCTTAGAAGGTTTAATAATATTCTCCTGGATGATTTTTTTCCCCTACCCTTGCCATCATCTCAGGAGGAACTTTTTCTGCTGCTCAAGGATCTTGAGAATTTCAGACAAGGTATATACTGACTGCAGACAGTTTTCCCTCCTTGCCCTCTATGCAAGAGCATTATGGCATCATTAACTTTCAACCATTCTTTCTGAAGGATCTCTGCTGTCTCCAAGACACTTGAACCACAAGTGACTACATCTTCAATGATCAGGCAAGTTTTCATGGAATTGATTGTACCCTCTGCAAGACTCTTTGTACCATGATCTTTAGCTTCCTTTCACTGCATAAGCATTCAGATTTGTTTGGTTGAGCAGATGATTGTAGCCAATGGCAAAGCGGTGTATGCAACACCACACACAGAATCATACTTGAATTTAGCATCCTCTGTAGTTTGAAAAAGGAGATCTGCTACCTTGTTAAGTGAAATGGTCTGCAGTCAGTATATACCTTGTCTGCGCCGTGGTGGCGCAGTGGTTAAATGCCAGTACTGCAAGCCACAAGGCTGTGAGTTCGATCCTGCCCGGCTCCAAGGTTGACTCAGCCTTCCATCCTTTCGCAGGTTGGTAAAATGAGTACCCAGCTTGTTGGGGGCATGTATAGAAATGTTTCAAAATACATGCTATTTGTAAGTTCTTCACCGCCTCGATCCATATGGAGAGGCGGGATATAAATAAATAAATAAATAAATAAATAAATAAATAAATAAAAATAAATTCATGTCTGACACAATGACAAGCAGATTGACATAGACTGGAGAGATGAGGCCACTTTTGAACACAAAATCCCGAGTGCAGAGCCCTTGAGCTGTGCAAGTCTGAAGCCAATAGCTCTATCCCCCACGTGCTTTTTTCTTAATTTGTCCTTTCTCTGCATTTCCTTAATTTGTCGTATAGACCAATTTTGCATCTGGAATCTAAAACTGAAAAACTCACAGCAGTATCAAACCCAAACTCAGGAACCTCTTCATTTAATTCCTGATGTTCAGACTAAATTTCCTTCCTGCTTGATCTTTACATAGTCTACCATGTAAATTAACACACTCTTTACATGAAGGAGGAGTGAAGGGAAATTTTCATTTCCTTTCCCATCCCCTGGGCCCAACCTTATATTCTTTTCATGAGTGGATAGAGGGAGGGGAAATTAGCTGATGGTATTCCCCTCCCTGTCTCCCCAGGGCTTCCCCACCTAGCAAACAACACTGCCAACAGGACAGACCCAGAAAAGAATGAAGTCCACATAGCAGCAGCTGATAGATACAATACTTGTGCAGCAATTATTCTATTCCATGTTTTACTGCAAGTATTAAAGGTACCAAAGTGCTAAAGTACCAAAGTGCTAAACCTATTTTACCTATATAATGTTTGGACTAAAACAGAGAGTAAATTCACAGATGCACTCTCATCATAGCTGACCTGCCGCTAGTCCTGCACAAATCAAGGAACAAGAGAAGTCAGTGCAAGAAAACAGAGAAAAGAAGGAAAAGGTATAGGGAAAAGAAAATAGAAAGGGAGGGGATGTGCTCACCTCATAGGACAGCAGAAGAGAGGAAAGATGAAGTTTCATTCAAATGGGCATTCAAAATAGTCTGCCAAGTCTTCAAATACAGGCATTTTGATTTTGTCTAATATTGTTATTAGAGCTGAGGTGAATGAGTCATTTTGTTGGAGGGAGGGTAATAAGAGGGAAAAAATATATACAAATTGAGGGCAGGATCACCTGTATATTTTGTGGAGGAAAATATAGTTGAAGTATATATTGAAACATATTTTTGTGCACTATTTTTTTAATTGCCTACTCCAGCCTGCTACTTTCACAAATTACAGAAAGACAGAAAGGGAAATGAGGGCGGGGGCGGTGGGGGGAGAGAGAGAGAGAAAGAGAGAGAGAATGATGCCCTTATGTGATACCATTATATTTCAGTGGAATTAGTCAACAAAGGCACAAGATTATGTAAAAATAAATAAAGAACATATCTTCTAAGTATAAAGATGTTATAAGTTTATATTTCTCTGTGAAGTGAACAGGGTTTTCTTTTCCTTCATGAGGAAACCCCAATTTCTCATTTTACAAACTTCAGAACTAGGAAATTATATGCAAGTAGAGCTGCAGGTACCTGATCTGATAAGGGACTCATCTCATTTTCAGTTTGGGTTTTTGAACCGTTCAGCTTTGCAGTCCTTCCAGCTAACTTGCTCACTAGATGACATTCTCTTTTCTGATATGGACTGCATACATTTTCTGAAGGACTGCATACAAAATTATTCAGGATTACTCTGGCAAATTCCCCCTGCAAGATTCCCACCTGCTTTCCAAACCAAAATGCTACTTTTGAAATAACAAACTGACTTTTTAAATCTTAGGCAATAACAGCCACAACTAAAACCACAACTAAATAAAATGTAAACATAGCAACTACTTGGCAATTAATTACAACATTACAATGTTGCTGAAATACTTTTAGTATCCCCTCAAATTCCTATTAATTTTTTTCCCAATTGTACTTTTTAATTTTTTTTCTTAATTTTCACTATAGATGAAAGAAAGAAAGATGTGTCTGATACCTAAAGCATATCCAATTGGCCCAGGGGTTCATGTGAACATAAAGACAGAAAGATACTCTTCTAGATCTCAACTTGCTTTCAGTAGAGGCTCTGGTATTCCTCTGGATCTGCTGATTCCACTTATTTATTGACAGATAAACACATCTTGTTACCTTTGCTCTCAAAGGACATCCAAGATATCTGCCACTATTACCTTCAGGCCTTTGTATATGTATGGGGAGGGTATTGGCAAATGCCCTCGGGACACCCTCTCCCTTACGATCCCCACTTTCTCTGATACTGATTCACTCTTCCTGTCGCTCTTGGTCCATCGACATCACTATCCAGGGAATGAGGATAATGTGAACAGAGTCTGCTTCTGCTTCTCTTTGCTCACACACTTGGACCTAGTACCTAAAAAGACAGAAAATACAAGGAGTGGTCAGAAAATGCTGGAGGTAGAGCATGGGCCAGCTGTTGTAACAGTGCCTCAGCAAATGCTTCAGTACCAACTCTGGTACTGGTAAATTCCACACGTTAGCCTTTGGTGGGAGCCAGTGTATTGTAGCAGTTTTGAATATTGGATTAGGACTCTGGAAGATCAGAGACTGAATGCCTCTCAGCCACGGAGGCCCATTGGATGACCTTGGGCCAATCATTCTCCCTCAGCCTCAGAGAAAGGCAATGGCAAACTCCTGTAAATAAATCCCACCAAGAACGTCCTATGATTGAGGCCATTTCCGCAGTGTACCGGTTCCCACCAACATCTCATTGCAGTCCTGGCAGGATGGTTTAGACATCCTGCCATTGGAACACAATTTGAAATTCAAACAATAAAATCATTAAATAAATAGAATAATGTAGCATTCTATATTAGTAAACAGAAAAAATTTAACAATTGGTGACATCAGTTTTCGTTTTCAGAATGCACTGCCTTGGTGCTGTGCTTTTCCCTCCCCGCCATCTCATTAATGGACTTCAAAGCTAACATTCCTCACACTTGGGCAGTAGTAAGACTTTTTTTCCCCTCTTCAAAATCATGCAACTTCTTCCTTTGTTAATGACCACACTTCTGAAACATTCTTCAAGAAGACACTGTGCCTAACTTACAGGCTTATATATTTCCAACTTGCGATTTGCTTACAGTACTGGTAATTGCATAATGATGGCACCACGTTCCATTTGTCTCCCCAAACTATTAGACTCTAATGCCCTAGCAGTGTCTTAAACAGAATGAAGCACTTTATATGATTCTCAAGTGAGTGGGGAGGGAGGATCTGAGATTTAGCCTGACACCGCTTTTCTCTAATAGTCAAAATGCAAAGGGAGTAGTAGATGACAGCTCTGTATACTTATTAAATATAATGTTCCACTTTGTAGTGCTACAGTAAGATTTTGTTTGCCCAACAACTACCAAAGGGCACTTACACTTTCATTTGAGGATTTTTTTCTATCTTTGCTACTGTTTTTGTCATTATCACTGTTTTTACAGACATCCCTGCTTTTCTTTTATACACATGGAAAGAAAGGAACTGCAAGCAGTGCTTCCTAATTAGTGCTGAAGCACACTTACATGCCAAGAGAGGAGCTGATAAACATACTTTGAAAAATTAACTTTTAGGCTACCCACCTATGTTTCATGGACACTCCATACAAGATATCCACAGAGAGACATAAAGAGAAGTGAACAAATGGCCTCTAGCTTTCAGAGATTATAGATCATATATGTTTGGCCAAGTATTGGTGGTATCATCCTTGAATTTGTAGCAAACCCTGCAATGTAGTCACTAAAACATAACAATTGCCCAGAAACTATTCTTATATCATGCCTGATTGAATTTCATTTGTTGTTAGGGTGCAAACTGAGGATCTTTGGATCCATGGGGAGACAAAAGCCATTTCCACATCATACTGTTATAGTGCTATTATTCCACTTTCAACATCCTGTGGAATCCTGAGGTTTGTAGTTTATTGAGGCCAAAGAACTCTCTGGCTGAGAATTCTAAATGCCTCTCCCTAAACTGCAAACCTCAAGATTCCATAGGATGTTGAAAGTAGAATAGCACTATAACAATGTAGGGCAGAAATGGCCACAATATTGCATGAACGCAGAAGATCTTCCTTGATCATTTGGAGTCTTCAACTAAGACAGCTATTCCTTTTCCCTGCAATAGGTTGGTCCCACCTATCAAACACACGATTGCAATGGATGGCCACAGGATCATGACAACATCATGCAGAACTGTTGTCGTGATCCCATGGCCATTGCAGGTTGAGAGTCAAGTGTGGAAAGGTCTATGACTTGCCGACAGTCAATGAGTGTGTTTTCATGGCCAAGCAGGGATTCAAACCCTGGTCTCCCAGAGTCATAGTCCAGCACTCAAAACAAGACACCGTACTGGCAAGAGTATGTGTCTTGTAAGAGTATTATGTATGACTTGTAAAGTTACTTTTTAAAAATTTTTTTACACCACTTTATTTTTTATACCATTATATTTTTGACTGTCCCTTAATTAGTTGCCTTTGCAGTTTCATGTTTAAAATAACACTGTGTGTGTATGTTCTTTAAGTCACCTGTTGACTCACAGGCCCTTTTTGCACTGTACCTTTTTCCAGTACTGGGGGGCAGGGATTGCGCAAGCAGCCTTTGGCAAGAGGCTCTCGTGTCCCTGCTGCTTCAGCTCCACACGAGCTGCCTGCTCTCACGAGAGCCCCGCCTCTTCTTCCGCAGCGCAACTTGGGACTTTCCCAGGCTGCGCTGGGGCAGGAAGTGTGACTGGCATGGCTCTGGAGGCTCCACACACCAGGTAAGTGCGCATGGGGCCTGAGAGCAATGTGCGATCATGCACCATTTTTGGCTTCCAGCCGAAAATGAAAAGGTGCGCAATTGGCACCTGCTGGCACCTGGAGCGTCGTGCAATTGTGAGTGCATTGTGTAGATCACTCCTCACAATCGCACAACACTCTAGGCGCCCTTTCACATGGCAAATGCCATGCGGAAAGGGCCACAGAGACCCCATGAATAACATAGGGCTTTCTTAGGCAAGGAATGCTCAACTGTGGTTTTGCCAGTTCCTTCCTCTGAAATGTAGCCCATAGCACCTGATATTTGTTGTCAGTCTCCCATCCAAGTGCTAACTGGGGCTGACCCTGCTTATCTCCCAAGATCAGATGGGATCTTGTGCCTTCAGAGTTTTTAGGTTTACTCAAATAAAATTGTTGCTTTTAGTTACTCAGAAAATTGACTCCAACTTCCTATATTAAAGGCTCTTGGGTTAGCCCAAAGCATTTTCCTGCCTGTACAGCCCCTACCTACATTAGTAAGTTTCCAAAGTACCTGAAACTAGACAAGGTATTTTTGCATATGAACCAGAGCTACTCAACTCATCTCCAAAAGTTATCCTCCTCCTCCTCCTCTTGTTCTTCTTGTTTTTCTGTTGCTGCTGCTGCTGCTCTACTGCCACCACTACTACATTAAATAGTAAATTATTGCTCTTGCATGGCACTCAAAACTTGGACCTTGTGGCGGCTGCCTCGCTTTGCCTACTAGCATTGCTGGTGTAGCCAGCTCCTGATATTATAGAATATGTCTATGGCCTATCCCTTCATGTGTATTCTGTGTAAAAATATTATCTCAGTTATCATGCAGCTGCACATGCAAGATGCCTGTGCATTGTTCTAAGAAGTGAATTAATTAATAGCAAGAGGAGAAGGGGGAGAGAGAGGAAGAGATGATAATTAAATTTTTTTTAACAAAATCCATTCCCAATTCCAAGACAGAATTGTGACCTAGGTATAAAAAAGCATGGTAGACACTTGCTTTTGGTATGATGGCTAAGTGGGTTTTGAAAAAATTATACAGCATGTTTCCCATAACTTCAGTCAGTTTTACAGTTCAGTATTTTTATAATCCAAAACTTAGAGAGAAAAGTTTCAGCAGCAACTTTTAATGGTGGATGAAGTATAAATGAGGATTTTTTTTTTTGTCATTCTTCCTAAAGAAAAAGGAATAACTGACTTATTCTGTGACAATGCTACAGATCTGCCATGAAATTCTAACTATACGGTCTTTGCAGTCTTTCCCTATATTCCACCTGCAAAAAACATGAAAAAATAAATAAAAATAAAAGCAAAGCAAAGGATCAAAGCTGTTTTGAGAAATATGATAAACAGCTGTAGCTACCTGTTTTGTACTCAGATGTAGCAAGGCTCTGGCACATTGTGATGTTCCTTTGGACAGCATTATGTGGCAGATTCAATTATGTGCTAATGAAAAATTCAGTGTCCCAAACAGTTCATGCAATTGCTTATTCCAAAGAGTGAAGTTTATTATTCAGAGTGATCTCAGCCCAATTAACATTGAAATCTAGCTCCATTTTAATCAGCACTTTCCATCTGTTGGTCAGAAATGTGAACAATTTCTCCAGCAAACAGACACTTCCACTTTGCACCTGCATATGTTACAAAATACATCCAGACAATATTGCAGATTTCATAATAGGGCTACAACAAGGGTTTGAAGGAGAAAAAACACCTCTCAAGCTTGGTTAAGTAGAACAGACCTTACTACTTGTATAAAGAACTGGATGTGGCCAGGTTTTCTGTTCAGTGGGCAGTCCATGCGTCAGTTCAAATACAGCCCAAGAACTTCAAATAAAAATAAAATTTTAAAAAATCTGCCTTAGGAAATAAACTTTGACATTTCTACTAAAAACAGCTAATGTAACAGGGCTATTTTAAACAGAAAATGAAAACTCTGAGCCACATTATTTGATTGTTGTAAGGATGACAACAAGGTAACATAAAGTAAGGGTCCAGAACATTTGAAAAAATATGATCAAACACTAATGGTGGTGGTGGTAATTATGTTGATGTCTACTCTATGCAAAACTTTACTTGCTGACTTCTAAGTCTATATTATGGACACAGAAATAGGCCAAAATCCTATGCCCTGGACAGTTGATATTTCCATATCTCAGCCTCTGTTTTTCTCCTCTTTCTCAATGAACCCCAACGAACTGTTAAAGATTAAGCACGTTGATGGCATCTACAGGTGTAAATCAACTTGATGCCTGTGTATGTTTTTTTCAGTCAATGTTGAAGTCGGTATTCCTTTTTCTCCCTATGCAACAAACAAAGCCCTCCTGGACTTCCTGTAGAGCTGCTGCAGCCCCCTCCCCATGAAAAGTAGTCCAACTACTAAGTCTCATGACTGAAAATAAGAGCTAAACTCTTTGGCTAACCCTACAGATAGCCTTTTTCCCCATTCCCTGAGTCTCATGACATGTAGAGGCAGCTCTCCTTTACTAAATGGGTGCCATAAGTGTTCACCAAACTCCTATTTTCTCCTGCTCCAACTTTCAAGTCACCAGAAAGTCACCTGCAGACCTCCAAAAACCTCATGCATGGCCTGGATACACAGCAGTTGGTACCCCTAACCAAAAAGACCCCAGCAGGTGAGCAGACCCTGAAGGTCACAAAGGACTGGTTGATGATGAGCCTATGCAGCAAGATTAGGCTACAAGCCAAAGCAGACAGTCATGCCTTAAAGGCTGGGAAAACCTAGATAACCTGTGGGCCTAGACAACAGGATTAGACCAACAGGCCAAAAAGAAGGATGAGGTCTAATGTGAAATTGGCCTACGTGCAGCCTACACTAATTGGGTCCTGAATGGGTCTAGCTGTGGTTATTTGGTCAGGGTCTAAATGGGACCCAAGTTGACCCACAGCCTATACAAGCCTAACATGCCTAAACCAAGGGGTTGGGACCTAATCAGGGCTTAGGCCATTTCTGCACAAGGTGAGGGAATCACCCTATGCTGTTACTTACTGGATCTTCTGGGTACGGACCAACACGGACTGTCCCTTAAGCCCTTCCACAGTGCTCCTCCATCTTGTCCAGGGTGAATTGGGCAGTGCAAGGTCTTAGATCCGCACTGCTCTGGTTTCCAAAATGGCGGCTTCCAGTTGTTTGTGGGTCACGACCAACTGCTGAAGCTCACCACGCCTAAAGCCCACCCTCTGCAGATCTCAGGCTTACATTGGTGCGAGCCTGCGCATCTGCACAAGTGAGCAGGAATGCAATGGCGCTCTCTGAAAAATTAAAGAACGGTTTTCTGCCGTTCTTTAAAAAGCGCGCTGGAGTAATATGTGGAAAAATTTCATTGTGATGATCACGGCAGATATCATGAAGCAGGAATATGGTAATGGAAATGCTATGTACTAACGTGTAAAATGGCTGAAAAATGCAGTACAATGATATAACAATGTTAAGAGATTTTGGAAATGAAGTCTAAATCAGTTTGGAAGATTCAAGAAATAATTCATGTGAAATAGCAATAATAAATGGTTGTTTTAATTGTGAAACTTTAATAAAATGATATTATAAAAAAAGGGCGCTGGAGGACCAGTTGGGGCATTTCAGAGCGGACTGAGGTGCAGATCTCAGGTAAGTAGTCCGGACCTAGTCCACTCCAAGGTGCAGACGACCGCCGTGTGAGAATGCACTGGGTTGTTTTAATTCCCTCGTGCGGAAATGGCCATAGAGGTCTAGTCAGGGCCTATATGGGACTTAACTATGTGGCAAAATAGAGGCCTACCCAAGTGCATGTGGGCTACTAGTTGATATAATTGCTCCACTAGGAGTTTGTACAACAACCAAGATGTCCCTATACAGCATGCCTGAACCTCCCACTAGGGCTCAACTGGGGCCACACCACCACTGTCAATTCCTGGGCACCCACATGGTCCAATATCTAACCCAGGAATAAAAATACAAATAAGAACACCTATATGCAACTGCATCTAGCAGCCGTGATGCCACCCCCTTCCCCCAGACCTGATTGGGGACTGTTGTGTCCCACTAATGACCAAATAAATATAAATGAGAAGCAGACAAATGAATCCGATCACACAGCAGCAAGGACCATGTGCTGTTCCATGACCAGATACAATTGAAACAAATTGCCAGTTAAAATCAATCCACTCTTTCAGAAGCTCACTGAAGCCACTCACTTGCAGAGACTCTCTGTGAAATTTGTGAGAGGCAGAGGACTGAGTGGTAGAAGCTTTTAATTGTTTTGTTTCTGTGCTCTCTGTCATGGGGCTTTCATTGGAGGCCAGCAAATGTGCCTCAGCCCAGTGACACTGTGCAGTGTGAGGTGGGATCCAAATTATCTCCTAAAACAAAAGCAAACGTGTGTCCTAACATGGTAACTTGCTCCAGGCAGCTCCATGAATGGACCTCATGGTTAGTTTTTTCATTTCTGTATGAAAAACTGCAAGAGTGAGTTTTGATATCTAAATTCAGCACTGTACACAATTATAATACAAACCTTCAGTCATATTCTCAGGTACCAAAATGCCCTGTAGAAAAATCTAATCATTTCCACCGGGCTAGGACTGGTGGAACATTTTGCAGTTATATATATGTGAGGCAGCTAAGTATGTACAGTTATACAGAAACAGAGCTGTGGCATTCATAAATATTCTGTCACTTTTATAAAAAGGCTAAACAGCTTTGAATCTATACACGTTTCATAATGTTCACTCATTTAGCTTCTTTCTGATTTCTCCAGTGTAAAAGTAGCTCGAGCTTTGATTACTACGTTGCTTTTGAAATTCATTATGCAAAACGCAAAACAAAACAAAACAAGAAAAACTGGAAGGCATACTTCCAACATTTTAGTTATATATTTACACATATATATGCCCATACATGCATATGCACACGTATACTTGCAATGCATAGGCTATTATACAAATTTCTCCAGGTAATAATAATAATAATAATAAAATTTATTTCTATCCCGCCTCTCCCAATGGTGACTGGAAGTCTACTTCAATTGTGTACTTCTAGGGTTTTGTTTGGGGTGGGGGTTAGTTTAGTTTTGTTTTCTGGGGTGGGGCAGGGGTTGGATGATTTTTCAAAAACAGCAATGTTAATCTGAAACATGAATCAAAAAATCCCACATCCTTCTCTCTGTAGTCCAGGCAGCAAAATCCTAAAACTAAATGGTTATCAGCTTATTACCCTTTCATGACAACTCAGAGATGATACTTGAGACTTAAATAGAAATCAGTTTGTATTTTTGATGGGATTTATGTGTGTTTTTATATTGTTTGAAAACTTTTCTGTGCTGCTTTTCATTTTAAAAATTCTCAAAGTCATTTACAGGAAAAACAGATAAAACAAAAGCCAAAGTCAAAAATACTAAAACAAAAATGGAAAGATCAATTTATAACAATTCATTTAAAATCAAGTGTAAGTTATGACATTAAGTATATAAAAAAGTACTATTTATTTATTTTTATTTAATATTTATTTCATGTGAACGTAGCTAATTTAACCATCTCAGAAAAATACACTGAGTTACACTTCTTTTAATTTTGTAATAGAGTTCTCCGATTAAAAATGCATATATAAATTCTAGGGATGGGCCAACCGAATCCTCGAATCCTGGGTAAGGATTCAAGATTCCCGAATCTGAATCTCTTGGCCAAAATAGGCAAACGGAATCTTTCGAATCCACCAACTAAATAGATTGTTGGAGACCGGGACACCTGAAAATCTGGGAGACAGGGATGCCTGAAAACCTGGGAGACCATACATACAAGAGAAGATAGTAAGTAGATGAGGTTTTCCCTTGGAGTAATAATGGCCTTTGCTAACAATTTCACAAATTACATCTGGGCTTGTATTCTAAGATATTTAAATTGAACATTTCATATTGAACTTCAGTACTTGACTAAAGCTACAGGTTTGAGATTTCAAGGACAGCTGAAACATTCCTTTGCAGAGCTCCCCTGCAAACCTCTTTCAGACACAATTCTGGAGTCTGGAGTTTTACACGGTGTCACAGCCTTCTCTGCCAAAGTGTACTGGTGCATCATCAAACTACAAACCCCAGGATGCCAGAAGGAACTATGCAAAGAAAATCCAGTTTTGACCTGGGTTATCTCTCTATTGTAGTATGTGGCCCTGTTTACGCAGGCAGGAAAATGTGGGATTAATCCACATTTTCCTGCCTGTGTAGAAAGGGCCTTCATGTCATTTTCAATCTAGGGAGATCCTGAGGCAAAACTATGACAATTGTCTTGGCCAGATTTTTTCAGAGGGAGGTTTGCCTTTGCCTAAGCTTTTGCTAAGGCTGAGAGAGAGTGTCTTGCCCAAGATTATCCTTCTTTCCCTTGCTTTTTAAACTCTTTTTTTAAAAAAAGATTCAAAAGATTTGAGATTCATGGATTCCCAGAACCTTCCAGAGATTCAGATCCGGATTCAGAAAATTCTAGATTCGTCCCATCCTTAATAAATTCCTATATTAGGGGGTATATATACACACAAAGAGCCAGTATGATGTAGTGGTTTCAGCATTAGACTATGTCTCTAGAGACCAGGGTTCTAATTCCTGCTCAGCCATGGAATCCCAGTGTATGATCTTGGGCAAGTCACACTCTCTCAGCCTCAGAGGAAGGCAATGGCAAAACCCTCTCTGAACAAATCTTGCCAAAAAAACTGTGTCATAGATTTATCATAACAACTTGAAGGCACACAGCAAGAACATAGACACACACACAAATGCATACATAACTGATTAGAAATTCAAGGCAAAATAAACACTCAAATAAATAAATCCCCTCCAGTTCACTAACAGCATGGCAGGCAGTAGACAGGAAAGGTCCCGTTATAAATATATTTCTAGACTGGTTTTACCTTTCTACATTCTGTCAGTCCGAAGAGAGATTACTTCAGTAGACCAAGCAATGCAGTTAGCAGCCTACTTTAGGTCATGTTTTTAAGCCATGAAAGTAATGGGATTTCTCTTTTTGAGTTTTCCCAGCATGTGTAACTGTCAAGCCTTTCAATAATATCTGTGTTTTAGGAGTACATCGTTGGCCGTTTCCGCACTAGCCTGTTATAGCGCGATGATTCCACTTTCAACATCCTCTGGAATCCTGGGGTTTGCAGTTTCGGGAGGGGCCATCCGGCCCCTCCCGAAACTGCAAACCCCAGGATTCCAGAGGATGTTGAAAGTGGAATCATCGCGCTATAACAGGCTAGTGCGGAAACGGCCTTAGACACTCCTATTTAGAGCTTTGAACAACACATTGAACAACTCCAAAGAGAAAGTTTAGTCATTCTCTGTGCTGTAACTCATTGCTTGTTAGAATTCAAAGACATAGCTGTGTTAGTTTGGATCAGTATGCAAAAGGATATTGTAATACCTTTGAGATTAACCAAGAGAAAGAAGGTTGTAGCAGAAGCTTTTGTAGACTGAATCTAAATCTTATGCTACAAGCTTCTTTCTCTCGATCAGTCTCAAAAGTGCTACAATATCCCTTTCTGTCATTAAGAAATTGCATTCCACGCAGAAGACAGGTAGATCAAAACAACTTAGGACATGGAGCCTGGTAGAGACTTCCACCTAAATTTGGCTTCAAGGAGATACATGGCACGAACCCTGGCACTTTTCTTCAAGCATCAAAATTATCAAATGGAAATAACAAAATAAAGATCTAGAAGGGAGTACAAACATACCCAGGCCCTTCCTGCCTCACAGTGCCATCCTGGCATGGGGACACATTGCTGTCAGTCTACAACACATGCCATTGCATGACATTGTTGCAGTCCAACTGCTGTCATGTCTCCAGCAGTTGCGATAGCACCTTAAACCATAACCAAAAAAATAATAATCCAGTAATGGCCTCCCTTTATGCAATGATCCCATTGGCTGCAGGTGCATGGGAAGGGTTGAAGCGCTATCAAGCACTTCCTTCTGCAATACCTTCTGAGGAATGAAGGGGCATGTCCAGAACGCTACCCATCCACTGGAAGTTGACTGGTGCAGTGGAGAACATTTGGGTCCTGATCCAATCCTGGCAACGGCATTGCTGGAACCACAGTGTAGTTCAGTAAGTGCCCCAAACAATACAGTACTAAGAGTTGTTAAGTGACTGTCACTGATAATTAGCTATTTGGCTATCTGGGCACAGGTAAGGATAGAAAATGTGTCCAAGCTAGGCATTCAAAGGACACAATAAAATAGGAAAGCAGGGGGGAGAGGCAGTACCCTTACTTGAGAGTTCAACTTGAAGGATTTTTTAGTTATTGGAATTATTTTTCTTGGCTTCAATGCGTTTTGGATTAGACCCCCAAAGAGGCAGTTTTATAGCCTTCCTAATCTTAAGGGCTGTCAAAAAGACTGAAACAAAATTGTAAAGCTTGAGCAGCCAATAAAATTATATTGTACGAAGCTCTTTTTGGAAGAGAATGGACTAGGGCCAATTTATTGGGAGGCTGGAATAGACTTTAAAGAAACTGTGATCAAAGAAGATTGTGATGGTGAACTGCTATGCAGCAGAATAAAAGAGTATTTATTCCACTGGAGTGTGATTTGAGCATAGATGCTTATCATAAACTAAGCTGCATTTAGGCTGCAATCCTGTACTTGGGAATAAGTCCCGTTGAATCAGTGGGACTTGCCCCTGAGTAGACATGCAAAGGGCTACAATGTTGTTATGCAAGTCACTGTGAACTCTGCTGTCAGAATAAATATTTTGGCACCTTTTGTATAAATTGAGTTTTTATCTGCTTCTTTTTTGTCTTTTATTGGTAGTGTATTTTTCAGTGGAATTGAAGTACCCGGCTTATCACAGAAATATTAGTAGCAAGAACATATAATAAGAAATAAACAAGAAATGCAAAAATAAAATTAGTTTTGACTATGATAGAAGCCAAGTGTAAAATAAGAATGTCTGGATTTCACTTGAGATTAAAAAGCCTATGGGATGAGATGCATAAGGAAGAGAGGGAGGGGGAGGGAGAAGAGGAAGTGGTAGAGAAAAGGCATTAGAGGACAGTAGAACAGATTTAAGAATATTCAAAAATTTGAAGTTGGTCATGCTCTAGCCTTTCAGGGTAGGATGCAGGGAGAAGTAGATGACCCATGTTTCTGTGGACAGATATGTGTGTGGATTTCCATGTCACCTGAAAACCTGTAGTTGGGGTTCCAGTTCACATGGAAATCTTTGTGTAGACTTGCGGGGGGGAATAAATGCCCTTTCCACAGAACCCTCCCATCCCGCAATGGTGACGGCAGAAAGACAGCACCACAATGACACTTTTGCATGATGTTGTCGTGGTCCTCTCCTTCTCCTGTCCTCAGGCAGCATGATTGTGGATTAAATCATTGATGGGTTTCCCCCATCAATGACATGTGATTGCAGCAGCATCCTACACTTACCTGGCCTACAGAAGTCACGAAAGTGTGATGGCTGCCCCAGCACAACCTGGGAAAGTCCCCAGCTGCACTGCAGAAGGAAGAGGCATAGCCATCATGCTCTCTTCTGGAGGGAACCAGCCAGTGTGGAGGGAGTGCTCCCATTGTGTTCTCCTCCCAGCAAACCTGCTGCCAGGATCCCCACCAGACAACCTTGCAAAAAAGTAGGGTGTGAAGAGGGCCATAGTTGGGCAGATATGTCATTTTTCATACCCACAGGGATCACAATGTCCCACCATGGCAACACTAAAACTCATACAATGTCACCATTGGTTTCATGTTATTCTTGTTATCATATGTCTTCAAGTCACTTATGGTGACTCTAAAGTGAACCTATCATGGAGTTTTCTTGTTTTTTTCCAGGGGGTATATTTTTGCCTTCCTCTGAAGCTGAGGGAATATGCCTTACCCAAGGTTACTTAGTGGGTTTCCACAACCAAATGGTGATCAGAACCCTGGTCTCTAGAGTCCTAGACCAATGCTCAAATCACTACACCATACTAGCTCTCTCTACTAGTTTTATGTACAGTGAATTTTTGGCCAATTTTTTTTTGTATGTTTTAGAATGGGAGGTCAAGGTAAGCAAAACCACCACATTTTATGGCAGGTTTTAGGGTTTGTTTGTTTTTTAAGTGCTTAAGAGCAAAAACTGGCCATTTTTTTTTTTTTTAATGGAGAAGTGGTTCTAGAAGATTGGGATACATCTATAGAGGTTTCTGCAATACTGTGTAATGATTGTAGTAAATGAAAGATAACAAGGTAATCATAAACCTAGCCCAAAAATCAGTCAGGTAAGCAAAAGGGAGAGGTCAGATTCTTTGACAGATCTAACTCTTTTAAATGAAATTTGTATTGAAAAAGTAGATTGGAACTATAGAATATTTGTTTATCCGTAAAATGAAATCTGCTACTGAAGACAAACTACCAAAAAGTGCTTGGCAACTGATAAAGAAATATATAAACCCCAAAGAAAGAGGATATTTGCTTCCCAAGCTAGACAGATGTTTGCCAGACACCAAGATTTTTACAGCCAACCTTTCCAGTTCAGGTTTATTTATACCACTACTGTAATGAAAATATCTCAGCTGTTATTCCTTGAGAAAGTGTTCTTAAGATACATACAAAGTTTAATATTATTGTTTTCCTTAAACTTTCTCAACTGGAAATGGAAAAACTAACGTACAAAAATATGTTATATACCTGACATGTTGCTTTTTATTTGTAATCACAACAAACAAACTATCCAGTCTCACAAGCACTAAAGGCAGAAAAGAGATAAAGAAAGGGCACTGTTACTGCTGTTAATTGTAATTTATGCATTTAATTTTTAAAGTTTTTTAACACTTAAGTTTTGAAAGTTTAATGTTCTGTTTTACCTCTTTTGATATTGTGCCTTGTCACCTAGACCCTACAGAATGAGAGCTTAAACTTAAGAAATTGTTTCAGCAACAATTCATCCCTTCTGATGCCTGTGCCATCAAGTTGAATCACAAGATAGAAGCTTTTATGTCCCACTCTGGGGTAAAGTTTCCCACTTTTCCATATTTCTCATTCTATTTATTTTACAGTACTTGTTTTCTTTTGTTTAAGAGAATTGATAATCTATACTTCTACAGCAGACCAGGAGCAAAGGGCAGACCATGGGGCTCATGCAGCTCTTGGGGTCCCAGTATGAGTTCCCTGAAGACTTCTAAAGCCCCTCCAACTCCTCAATTTTTAAAAAATGAGTAATTTTACACCAAAAACTGCTCCCTGTAGGTAAATTTTATAGCAGTTATGCACACCAAGCCTCTCACCCCCACCCCTCAAACTTAACCCATCTTTAAATTTTGCCCCTCCGAATACGCCGCTTGTGCATTGTAGTTGGGATTATATCCTATGTAATGCTCTACTCCGTATGCAGCTGTTCTTTCTGTGTGGTTTTGAAATGAATTTTCTTTGTTGACTGTAGCTGGGAAAGTATGGAAAGGTTGTCAGTGCTCAGCTGCCTATTCCTCCAATCATGCTTGGCAGTGATGGTGGTGGTGGGGAGTCTCCTCAAAAGTAAGATCTTTTGAGATTGTTTAGAAAAATCCCTGCAGCAGGAGATGTGGGCATGTTAGCTATGCTTCAGAGGAAGACAGTGCTTAGAGTAAGCAGCTGCCTTCTCACAATCCAGGCAACAACTTTTCCGTTCTTCATTTTTTTCCCCTTTCTACTTCTGTGGTTTGCCCTGGTTTTGCACTTTACTCTCATTTTGTCTCTGCAAATCAGCTGAAATAGTGTTACCAGTGGTATGTTCACAGATACATTTTAGATCTTATAGAGTTTATTTTTCCAATATATCTATGCCAAACCCCTTCTGGCAAAAAGTTAAATGATGCCACAGGAAATCCCTGTGCATGACAAAATACCATTGTTAACACAATGGGGTACTGGGAATAACTTGGATTTTACTAGCAACATACATATCTCCTTTACTTGGTTCCTTTCTCTCCATTAATCTCCACAAAAACCCTGTGAGGTAGACTTAGGTCAGCAGTAATGAGCAGACCAGGGTAACAGACTAAGCTTTCTCACTCTCTGTTATGAGTTTACACTCCAACTTCATTATATACCTTCTCTCACATCAATGTTTACTATGCAAATAATGTCAAGGGTAAAGCACAGTAGTAGGAAATGCAACAATCCATATGCTTATTTTTCATAATATGAAAATTTGCAAAATGGGCTTAATTTGCATATTATACTAATTCATATAATATATAAAGTAGGCCATTTAGAGATGGTAAACTAGAATATCTCAGCTCTAGACTAAGGTGGTTGCACAGTGACCGTCAGTTCTGATGAGTGGCAGATGCATTAGCAATTTGGGTTCATTATTCACATTTTTTTCATTACCTGTTTTCAACAAGAATTTGATGACTTCTTTTGTTAGTGAAGTCTTCATACTGTCAAAAAGGAGTGCAAAATTCTAAACCTCCCTGCCATCATAATGCAAGCATTTACAATACTGGTTATTTTCATCTATAATTGGATTACCGTGACTTTCCTTCAAACCGAAACTTCAAAGATTAAGAAAGAGAAAGGTGGCAGGACTAGAAAACAAAGGAAACTTTGCTTCAGAAATGTGCACAAAGAGAGCTTTCAGATTTCACTGTGTCTAAGGTTACAAAAAAGCTGCATGTTTCCTCTATTTTCCTTGGCTTTGCACAGAAACAGTTTCAAACAAAACACCCTCCTGCATTGGTTAGGAAATGATAGGTATCAACATGAGGCCTCATTTAAAATATAATGAAGTCAGTATCATTGGTGGTTGCTTGTTCTTTATTACTTATGGATGTGGAAGAAGACAAGAGTATGCTAACCCAGAGGACCTTTCTGCACTATACTGTTATAATGCTATTATTGCACTTTCAACATCCAGTGCAATTCTGGGGTTTGCAGTTGACTGAGGCCAAAGAGCTCTCTGGCTGAGAATTCTACACACCCCTTCCTAAACTGCAAGCCCCAGGGTTCCATAGGATGTTGAAAGTGGAATAATAGCACTATAATACAGTGTGGAAAGGCCCATCGTTAACTAAAGGCTACAGCAATATTAACTGATTTGACTTGTAAAAATAATGAACAGATTTTTATGTAGAGCAGGAGTGGAGAACTCTCAGAGGCTGGGGAGCTGCATTAGACCTCGTATTATACCCTTTGCAAAATAGTAATAATTGTTTTCCTTCTTTTTGCCCCAATATGTTTCCAAATACTTTTGGATACTGTGGGCTATTTGAGATGCAGAAGAGGCCTTTTACAAGAGGCAGTTGTTTGTAAACCACTTCCTGTTCACTTCCTTTTAAAAAATGGCCTGTTGGGCCTGAAATGACCCAGGAGGAGGGCAAAAATGTTGTCAAAATAACTGCCTCTGCCCCCAGAAGGTATTTGGTGGAATGTAGGGACCATTAAAAAAAGGGGATTGGACCTCTAGGGGGACATGGAGGACACAAAAAGTGGTGCTGGACAGCAGGCTCTCATAAAGCCATACTTTGCATGTCCACACAGTATGTAGGGGAATGCATTTCACTTCCATTTTAGCCATGAAAATCTAGGATTTTGGTATTTCTGGTAATTTAACTCTTTTTTATTGCAAGTGGAATGGGAAGGCTTCTTAGGTGTCACTGCTGGAATGGAATCACCTGTTGCATAGCAAATTTTGTCACATGATGGAGAAAATGATGGTTTGGCAAAGCCATTCAAAACTGAATCTATTCAAAGCTACTAACTTTTTCTGTGAGGAAAGAAAAATGTTTTCACAGGCTTAACTTAGATTTGAAGGATTCTCTGTATTATATTGGCATACAAAGTTTTCTCAGTTGTAGTGTTGAGGTGACGCAAGGATTTTCCAAGGCATTTTTCTTAGTTACTTATAAAGGCATAAATCCAAATTATGTCCATGTAACTTACTGTTTTATTTATTACAGAGGCTGGAATTCTCTACTGAATTCAATGAACAATCTCCCTGCCAAACTCACCTTCGAAGCTGCTGCAGCAATCTTAACCCAGTCATTTACTGGTTAACAGGGAGAAAACATTATACAGCAGTGTCGAGCTATGTTCCTATAGTTGGATACACAACAATGACATAATCATTGGGGTCTCCAAAGGATCCCTAGGAGGTCTAAGATGATACTTATTGCTATGTGTCCAGCTATAGGAACATAGCTGGATGCTAATCCACTGCCTCACCCATTCTCCATCAGCTAATAAATGGAGGTTTTAATTTGCTTAAAATTTGGATTTGGGCTGGGTTGGAGATATGTCATAGAGTTGTGACTTTCCAGAACTTTACCATACATCTCATGAAATAGGATTTCAGTAAACATTACTTTATAGAAAGGAATGATGAACAGTGATTGCTTGATGCTGGTGAACTTTACTTTCTTAGGAGCTTGACCTTGAGCTTTAGTGAAATACAAAATCAGGGGAATCATTTCGTAGTACCACTTGTTTTGTGGCTGAATACATTTAGAGCAGGAAACAACAGAAAATTGTCCCTTCCACACCTTTTTTTGTGGTAGAATAATAATAAACCCTGGGACACCAAGTATATACACTGGTGGTCATGATACAGAGATAGGGCTTTTTCGCACTTTGGGAAGAAAACGAGGCAGTCTGTTACTCACCAGACTGGCGCGCTCCCTCCGATGATCCACGCTGATCTGGAGCAGTGCATACTCGCGCTACACACTGCTCCAGGGACGAAAATGGAGGCTTCTGGTGGTGGAGGCTCTCCACCAACCGGAGAAGCTCTCCAGCTGGAAGTCCAACCCTGGAAGATCTGCAGCCTCATGCTGGTGCAAGCCTGCAGATTCACACAGGAGCGCAGCGATGGACTGGGGCATGCCAGGCTATTGAAAGACCTGTTTTAAGCAGTCTTTCAATAGCATGGCGAACCACCAGTTCTGGTCGTTCCGGAGCGGGCTGAAGTCCAAAACTACAGAAAGTAGTCTGGACCCAGTTCGCCCCCAAGTGCAAACGTCCTCGCTGGAGGACACGCTGCCCTGTTTTAAAAACAAAATGCAGAAAAGGCCATAGATGGGTGATGGACCTTTCCATCATTCTGTTTTGGCATATGAAGATATGAGGTTGCTGCACCTAGCACTATACAAGCTCTTCAGTAGTCACTCACACTGATGTCACTAGCCTCTGCCTCTCCTATTCAGCAACTGTGATTTTGCCTGGCAGTGGTTGCAAAATATTCTCACCAACATCCAATGCTGCAAAGTAAGGGCGAGAAGGCTCCTCAACTCTTTAATACCACTCTGTGATGGCCAGCAGTTTTTGTTATTGAGTTGGCTCATCAGCCTTCATTATTGACCTTAGAACCCTGCCCAGCACCTTAGCGGTTCTTGCTCATAGGAATCAAGAGGTTAGGACCAAAAGTGGAATGTACAGCTGGATGCTTTTTCCATCTTTTCTGAGCCAAATAGGTGTTATCATTTAATTTTTTTTCCCTAGTGGGAGAACTTTTAAAAGGGGAAACATATTGCTAAGACAACACTAAATGGTTATATCAGCTAGGGAAATTTCTTCATTGTCCATGTCATAAATTGCTCTTCATACCCAAGCATTTTGTGCTCATAAATTCTCCAGGATTTCATAGCACTGATATCTTGGAGCTCCTCAAGTACACCAACATCTGGATTAATTTCTGAACTGGTAACAATAAATCTAACTTGACTCAGGTTTCAAAATTCACCCATATCCCATCAGTGCAACAGTCAAAGAAAAGTTTCTACGGTTCTGTCCACTGTTTGTAATCACCGCATATGAACAGAATGTCTTCCAGCTGTTTGGGGACTCTGAATTTTCTGCCCTGTGTCTTTCATGCTGTGCTGATGTTAACACACCATGAATCTTTTGCATAAAGAAGTGAGCCAATCATTTTCAAGTGAAGATCAGTTTCCCATAAAATGATCACATGCTTATATTTGCATCTGCTGTCATAAGCAGTTATAAAAGAATGTTTGTGATGGCTCCTATATTCAATTTGTAACAATTTAACACAATATATAATCCCTAAATAATGAGCTGTCAAATTTAAATGCTTGGACCATCTCAGACATGATGGAACATCTAATCATTTAGAGAAATTAAATAGACAGGATCTAGGCTGGGTGAATAAGAGCTTTGGACATGCACTCTAAATAGGATTCGTAGAATTACAGAACTATGCTTCTGGTTTTAAGGGCAAACTTCATTATTTCTGTTCAAAGGAAGGTAAAAGAATGCCACATGGCTTTCTGAAACAAATTCTGAGAGCTCTCTCACAAAATACTCATAGAAGTTTTCATATAAGGAAAATTCAAAATATTTGATACTGGTTAGTTTTGTCTATGGACTAAGTCCTTTAGAAGGGAGTGGACCCTGCCCATTTTTTCTTACATTGAAAAGCAGAAAACAACATACTCAAAAATCTGAGTGACATCTCAATAGAGTGATGAAGAAAGCTTTCTTTTCCCTGTCCTTTTATAGATGGAAACTGGTCTTTAATTGTCCAAGACTATCAATGATAATCTCTCTCCCTCCCTCTCTGTTTCTCTCTCCTCATCCCTCCCCAGCCCCCTTCCTTGATGGGATGGGTACACCACCAAGATCATCTTAAATCAAACATGAAAACACAGACTTTTGAGTGGCTTCTGATGGATGGAACATGACATTTTCAATAAACAATTGTAATAGATAAAGATTCCTAACCTCTAAACCCTTTTACTGAGTTATTTTAAGCATATTTTACTTCAAGTACCATGTTATAGCTGTTGAATTTCTATCACAAACACTTGACAAAGATTTGCTTTACAGAAATCTTGGCATCCAATATTGTAAATGTCACATACTTTGAAATGTTTCAAACATTCTTTCTTATCCTGTGCCACAAAACAATTACACAGGCCATTTTCTATCTTTTATTCAATAGCATTTCATCCAAGTAAATGTATTTTTAAATGCATAACATGGACCATATTGTCATTTTCTCTATTTCTGCCTTTTCAGCTAAAATTCAGCATTCTTTGAGTGATGTTCTTCTCAGTTATGACAACAGGATCCGTGGCTTAGTCAATCAAAATATATTTTATAGTGAAAAACAGAGAACTTAAAGAAGATATTTTTGTGGGGGTTTCAATCAGAGTCAGTAATGCCTAAAAGCAGAAGGCAGGTAATGCTGATGCTGTCCCCCAAACTGGTAAGCCAGACAGACCTTTAAGGTGATTCCTGTTAAGTGAAAATCTTGTATAAGAATCATGGGGAATGAGCAAGTACTTTCCAGGAAAACAAATGAGTCAACTACTCATTTACTCCTGGCTTCTTTGATGGAGCTCTCTTCAAATATCCATATCTGTGTTTTTCTGATTTGCTTCCATTGAGGTAGAATATAAGAATTCATCCATTCCAAATTACACCTAACTCCCATCTACCTTCAATGGCCAGCCTGATGCTTATGGAAACCCTACAAGCATGAGTACAATAATAGCAGTAGTTCATTTGGTTATATGCTGCTTGCAACTGTACCTGCATGAGCACACAGTGAATATCAGCTTCTCAATATGCAACCTCTCCGCTGAAGAAATAATATTTTACAAAACATAAGAACAAATTCAATTAAGACAAAATTGACAATTAAAGAAAGGAGTGCATGTGTTCAGTATTACAATGAAATAATATAGATTTAATCATAAGCATAAACCCAAATCAACAGCAAAATAAACAGCAAGGTAGATCCAGCCTCCAGTGCTAATGTTCAGTCTTCCTGTGATCCAAGGAAGCCCAGCAACATGGCTTAGATATAGGTCATTTTCCAGGGAGAAAAAAGAATGGGCTTATCACAGGGTTAGAGGAATCACAGCTGGTTTTCTCCTCCCTATATCAAAGGAAGCTGGAAGCAGCAAGAAAGGATTTTTAGAAGTTCTTTTACCCCACTTCTTAGATGTGCTGGCAAATGATAGCAATATTTACCATATTAACTAGTTAGTTGTTCACGGTGCATGTTCAAGTCATGTCAGACAGCTTTAGTGGACACAGGATAAATCTTGTAATGATGAATCAATAAGCATAATAATATTTAGCTCTGAATAAAGTACCTCACATAAACTTTCTTTTCTTTGATAATGCTCAAAGCAGCAAAGTAAGATTCAGTGGGGAAGTCCAACACATAAAAACAAAGAAAAAAACAACCCAAACAGTTTAGGATTATTGCAATACACTTCCTTGTCTGCAAACTGATTTTGCTGACATTGGGCCCTCTGGATGTGTTGGACAACAATTGGGCCAGCAGAGGGGCTGTATTAGCTGAGGATGATGGGATCGGCAATCCAGCAAACTGAAGGGTGCCAGGATAAGGAAGGCTATTGTATACGTTCTATCAGAAGCAGCCTGAATTTTATGCAAGTATTGATTCTGACAGAGCAACATTACAGAAAGAAATGAGACAAGAAGCTAGACTAACCTCTGTACACAGAATATTCAATTTCATATTCTATTAGAGCAGCCTTCCTCCTGGGGCCTAGCTTCAGCCTACTGAGGAGAAAGGCACAAAAACACAGTTAGTCTGGGATTTACCTTAGATAGACCCAAGGGATTTGAGTTAGCTAATGAATTATTCCAACTGAATTAAGATTGATTGGTTCATTTACCTTCCTAATGCTATAGCAGATACAGCAAGCTAGGGCTTGAGATTTGTCAAGGGTCTCAGGTCAATGAGAAGATAGATCTTGTTAGTTTTCTATTCTCAGTCCTGCCAGTCCTGTCTACAGAAGGGAATGGAATAGGGCATGCCTCCATTTATAAATCATCCTTATTGAGACTCTAGTTCCCCATGCTGAATAACCTAGTTTCACACTAGGGAAGTCTCATATAACCACTGAGAGCTTTTATCTTTAGTTTATAGCTTAGCTTTAAAAAAAATCCTAAAATCAGAGGGATAATATTCCATGAGTTTAAAGCTCACATTTAATCATCAAAGTAAACCAGCAATTGCCTTAGGGAAAACTAATTTGGACTTGGAAAATAGGACTTCCAAAAATTGTGCATTCTACCTCTATATTGGAATTAGAACTTCAAAAAATTACTTTTCTGGACTACAAATTTCAGTATCCTCTGGCCAGTATGGACAGCTCTCATGCTTGCTGGGGACTCTGGTTGTTGTAGTCCACAAGAGTAACTTTCCCAAGATCTTGTTAGGATTACCAGTTCAGCTGTCTGTAATTCCACCCTTGGATTATTTTTCAGCCATTCACATCACAAGCCCAGATAGGTCCCTTCTTATCTTAAGTTGTCTGAATCACTGCCAATATGGGGACCAGTGAAGAGGATACAGAAACCACGGGAGAAACCTCTCCTTCATGTGATTGGCTACTGTGTAGTGTCAAGAAGCTCGCAAGGGGAAAAAAAACCCTTAAGGACACTGATGTACATGCTAAACTCATTCACGCACTCTCTCTCTCACACACACACACACATGCACGACCTTGCACGGGCAAATTCAGTTCCTCACTGCATTGGAAGAAGGAACAGCAAGAAGAGCCACCCTCCTTTCTACGGGTGTGTGTGGCCAATTCCAAAAGAGCAGAGTAATAGGAGTGGTCTGGCCTTGAATTGGGCCCAAAGAAGCTGTCACAGTTATCTTGAAATTTGCAATAGCTATCCTGGTATTTACCCTGATTGTACTATCACAGGGATCCTTCCTGCCTCTCCTTGGAGATTACCAGAGCCTCACCATTTCCCTGAGCAGAGATGTCCTATGCCTAGGAACTGAAAGTGCTGAGGAAGTCAGACCCTAATAGGATTAGGCAGGCACAGCAGAATCAGGCCAATCCAGGTCATGCAAGTGTAATCTAAAAGAATATCCAAGGATGGGAGGAGCATAGTAGGATCATAGAATTATAGAGTTGAAAGAAACCACAATGGCCATTGAGTCCAACCCCCTGTCATGCAGGAACAGACACTCAAAGCACTCCCAGCAAGTGGCTGTCCTGCCTCCATTTAAAAACTCTCAAAGAAGGGGACTCCACCACACTCTGAGGCAGCATATCCCACTGTCAAATGCTTATTACTGTCAGGAAATTCTTTTTGATGTTTAGGTGAAATCTCTTTTCTTGTGGTTTGAATCCATTGGTCTGCGTGCTAGTCTCTGAAGCAGCAGAAAACAAGCTTGCTCCATCTTCAACATGACATCCCTTCACATATTTAAACATGGCTATCACGTCACTCTTAACCTTCTTTTCATCAGGCTAAACATACCTGGCTCCCTAAATCTCTCCTCATAGAGCATGGTTTCCAGACCCTTCACCATTTTGGTCACCCTCCTCAGGACATGTTCCAACTTGTCAATATCCTTCTTGAATTGTGGTGCCCAGAACTGGGCACAATATTCTAGGTGAGGTCTAACCAAAGCAAAATAGAGTGGTATTATTACTTGCTCTGATCTCTACACTATACTGCTATTATGCAGTCCAGAATCACATTGGCTTTTTGTAGCTGCCAAATCACACTGCTGACTCATGTTCAGCTTGTGGTTGACTAAGAGCCTTTTTGCACGTTACCTGTTTGCGCTGCTGGATTGGGGTCCTCGTGCGAAAAGCCTTGGAAGAAATGCTGCTGTTTCCCTGCTGCTTGGGCTCCGCAGGTCCTTCCTCCTCACGTGAGCGCCCCACCTCTTCCTTTTGCAATGCAGCCTGGGACCTTTCCCAGCCTGCACTGCCCAGGAAGCACAACTGGCCTGGCTCTCGATGCACCACACGCCAGGTAAGTGCATGTGAGGCGCCGGACTGATGCGTGAGCATGCAGCATTTTCGGCTTTAAGCCAAAAATGAAAAGGTGTGTGCGCAGTCCGTGTCCAGCCCTTGAGCATCGCGTAAATGTGAGTGCGTCATGCAGACAGCTCCTCACATTTACACAACGCTCAAGGGGCCCTCTTGCTTCCAAAATGGAGTGCGAAAAGGGCCTAAGACTCCTAGATCACTTTCACTCATACTGTTTTCAAGCCAAGTATTACTATATCTGTGCATTTCATTCTTTCTTCCTCAGTGTAGTACTCTACAATTCTCCCTCTTAAAATTAATTTTGTTAGTTTTGGCCCAGCTCTCTAATCTGTCAAGGTCATTTTGAATTCTGATCCCATCTTCCAGGGTATTAGCTATCCCTCTTAATTTGATGTCATCTGCAAATCTGATGAGCATGCCCTCTATTTCATCATCCAAGTCATTGATAAAGATGTTGAATGGCACTGGGCTCAGGACAGAACCCTGTGGCACCCCACTGGTGATTTCTTTCCAGGATGAAGAGGAGCCACTGGTGAGCACCCTTTGTGTTTGGCCGGTGAGCCAATTACAAATCCACATAACAGTAGCTTTGTCTAACCCACATTTTACTACCCTGTTTGCAAGAATACTAGGGGGGCCTTGTCAAAGGCCTTGCTGGAATCAAAATACACTACATCCACAGCATTGCCTTCGTCCACCAAGCAAGTAACTCTCAAAAAAAAAAAATCACATTAGTCTGGCATGACTTGTTTTTGAGAAAACCATATTGACCTTCAGTGGTCACAGCATTCCTTTCCAAGTGCATAAAGTCTGTCTGTTAAATGATTTCTCTACGATCTTTCCTGGTATTGATGTCAGGCTGACTGGGTGGTAATTGTTTGGGTCCTCTTTTTTCCCCTTTTTTTGAAGATAGGGAAAACATTTGCCCTCCTCTAGTCTGCTGGGATCTCTCCCGATCTCCAGGAACTCTCAAGGGTTATTGCCAGTAGTTTTGAAATTACTTCTGCCAGTTCTTTTAGCGCCCTTGGATGTAGTTCATCTGGCCCTGCTGACTTGAATTCATTTAGAATAGCCAGGTATTCCTATACTACCTCTTTACCTACTCTGTGCTGTGTTTCCCCATCACATCATTTGTTCCATTTTCTCTCTGTTGAACACTGTTCTTCTTTTCAGAGACAACTGATAAAAAGAAGACATTAAGTAGTTCTGCCTTGTCCCTTACCTTTCTTATGACTTCTCCATTTTCTCCTTGCAGTGGCCCTACCATCTCCTTGTTTTTCCTTTTGCTACAGACAACCAAAAAAGCCCTTCTTATCAATTTTAACCTCTTTAGCAAGGCAGAGCTTGTTTTGCACTTTAGTTTTTCTGACTTTTTATCTACATGTATTGGTTATTTGTTTGAATTCCTCTGTGGTGATTTCCCCCTTTTTCCATTTCTTGTACACGGCCCTTTTAAATCTTAGGGCACTTCCACATGGCACTGTTATAGTGCTATTATTCAGTTTTCAACATCCTACGGAATCCAGAGTGAAATGACACTTTTGCACTGACACACTACTTCACTGTTTCACTGCTGTACTGCTACATTGTGACTGCTATTAATCCACTTTCAACATCCAGTGCAATTCTGGGGTTTGCAGTTGACTGAGGCCAAAGAGCTCTCTGGCTGAGAATTCTAAATGCCCCTCCCTAAATTGCAAGCCCTGGGATTCCATAGGATGTTGAAAGTGGAATAAGAGCACTATAACAGTGGAGTACGGAAATGGCCTCAAAAATAAATGGCCTCAAAAATAAAAACAAAAATTCAAAACTTTAAGAACATTCCTCAACCTAGTACGAAGCATATACCCAGGGTTTGTTTTTGTTTTTTAAATACAGTTAAGATCCAAGGAAATTGTTACGTCTAGCAAGGAATAGCCCTAAAACAAAGCAAAACAAAACAGAATGAACTCGCTGATAGGGAACAAGTGGGCGTGGAGGCAATACCCACTAAAATGAAGGAACTATACTTCTACAGCTCACATTTCTTTACACTGGAAAAGCCCAGAACTTCAATGAGTATGTCTTTCTAAGACATTTACTTAATCATTGCTGGCATCCTGCTAGTTACTTATACGTGTGCAAGTGCAGCTTATACATATGCAAGTCCCTTTTTAGATGGGGCACAGAAGGCTATTGCCCTTGTACTCTGTCCAAAATTCACCCATACCTGGCAGCTGCCAAATCCCAGGAAGGGCTGATGCTGCTCCTCTTACCAGAGGGAAGGGGAAGGTCAGGGAAGATACGAAGATGCGGCTGTTCTGAGCTCCTGGGGGACAGAAAAAGTGAGTGCACACCATTTGAGAGCACATTCTCATTTCTCTTCCCCAGTTCAGTTGAGACAAGCTCTCTATGGGCTGAATTAACTTCCCCCTCCCTTCCCAACTGGTAAGCAACAATAGCAGGTTCCCTCCTTGTGCTTGATAGATGCTGGGTGGAGGAAAGATGCAAAACTATGTGTGCCAAGCTACACGCACAGATGGGATCTGGGCACTGTGTTTAAGTGCCTATACTGGGAATGACTACAGGAATCATCTTGTAAGTGGGCAAAACATACAATGTAAATGGGTATGTACAGTCACTGTAGGGTGAAAGAGAAGGTATAATCAATATCATAAGGGTACATACAAAGCCCAAGTTCCAAAATGTGTGTGTACATTGTTTAGAGCTGAGCTTTCCAAACTGTGTGTTGTGACACATTAGTGTGTTGACTGCAGTGTATAGGTGTGTTGCACAAATGTAACGGGTGGAGAGGCTGCCTCTTCTGCCACCACGACAGGCCAGGCCCAGGTGGAGGGACTGCCTCTGCCTCTGCCGCCCCAGGCTGAGGAATACCCCAGCAAGGGCAGAGGGCCAGGTCTGGGCGTAGCTGCTGCCTCCACTTACTGACTTGTTGAATTACTGTGTTGTGAAATGATGCATATCTAAAAACTGTGTCACCAACATGAAAAATTTGGAAAGCTCTGGTTTAGAGGTATTTATAACACCAATAACCAGAAAGCAGAGTTCTAAAAGATATGCTGCCTATTCATTTGTTTTCATCAAATGTGCTCTGAAACAGATAGAAAATAACACTGCGTCAGAACACTGTGTGTGTGTGAAATACTTCTTATTAAGTTGTCTACAAAATATACAGAATGCAAAATAAGTGCAATGTTTGGCAAGACAGAATATGTGTTAAATAATATTGTCTGTCTGATGTTTAACACAAAATGGAAATGCTGTTTTTCACAATGTGCTGACAGCTGATAAGAAAAGGTTCTTGTAGACACTCCTTTTTTCAGGGGGGGCACTATTTATGCATTGTTCTTAGGTACTGGATAGGCTAGTAAACTGTACTGAAAATGAAAGCTTTTTACATTCACTGACATTTTAAATATCTAACTGGTAAACACAGAGGCAGAAGATGTTGCCCTATATTAGCTCTGGCCATTGGTTCCTCTAGCCAATGATTTCAACTCTGACAGGCAGTTGGGTCTTCAGAGTTGCAAGCAGCATTCTTTCCTAGCACTACCTTGATATCCTTAAAGTCCCCTGATGGTCTACCATCCAAGTGTTAATCAAAGTAAGGACCAAAATATTACTATGTTCAACATGGTGTGATAACTCTTAAAAAACTATTCTCTTAACAAATGATAGTTACACTTTCAAAAGAATGTACATAGTAAAATTGTAAGATTCAGCAATAGCTGATGATAGAACAATGCCAGCTGATACAAAGGAATGCTACATTTTAAAAAAGGCCTAAATACCCTAAAGGCACCAAATCATACCCGATCATGGAAGCTAAGCACTTGGATGGGAGACCACCAATGAATACCAGGTGATGCTGGCTATATTTCAGAGAAAGGAAATGACAAAATCACCTGAGTGTTCTGTGTCTAAGAAAACCCTGTGGAATTCATGAAGTCATCATAAGTTGACATGTTGTTGTTGTTGTTGTTGTTGTGTGCCTTCAGGTCATTTCTGACTTAATGACGACTCTAAGATGAAGCTATCACAGGGTTTTCTGGGGCTTAGAGTGTATGATGGGCCCAAGAAGGGAATTGAACCCTGGCATCCAGGGTTACAGTCCAACACTCAAACCACTATCCCACAATGGCTCTTGAAGGCACACACATACCCACATTTAAGAAGAAATGGAAGAGTTTTAGAAAAGAAGTATGAGAAGTAAGCAGAATCTATGTCTTTTGCCAGTTTTGTAAATTTATGATTGCCAATTTAGTTGATTGCACAGAAATGCTATGCTACATCACAACTGCATTGTTACATTTCAGCCAGAGATCTTATATAGCTACATCCACTGAAATTATGTGGAAGCTGTAAGATGCTCTCCTCTTGAGCTGTTTCCTTTACTCTTCTCATTAAAAAAAAAAACCTAGATGAAAAAAATGGCTAATTATAGACCATTCTGTTATAGTGCTATTATGCCACTTTAAACATCCTATGGATCCCTGGGGTTTGCAGTTAAGGGAGGGGCATTCAGAATTCTCAGAGAGGTCTTTGTCCTCAGTAAACTACAAATCCCAGAATTCCACTGGATGCTGAAAGTGGAATAATAGCACTATAACAGTGTGATGCGGAAATGGTCATAGTTAAATAAAACAATTTGGGTTATTTCCATAGATTCCTAGGATTACTGACAGCTGGCTTTGTTCCCCTCACATCTAATCAGCCATCTCCTACCAAGATGGAGAAGGATGCTCTCTCCTCCATCATCTTCTTTCCTCTTCTTTCAGCTGAGTTTTCCTTCCTTCATGCAGCAAAGCCCAAGAGCAGGACATGGCAGTAGAAGGTACAAACAGAGGAAATGGGGAAGGGATGATGTATAAATTCTTCTTCAAAGCACTTGCTCAAACAGTGTTCCAGCTCTGCAACTCCCATAACACACACCAGGCTCAAAAGGTCCTAAGCAGAGATTCTGAAAAACCAGCAGTGACAGAAATACCACTTTCAGTCTAAAATTATGCAGTGTCTCCTGCAAGGGGCCATGGGTGCTGAAAATGGAATGAGTGAGGCACTTGGCCCCCTCCACACCTGCTTTACATGATGACATTTGAAAACACAATGACCCCTTTCTTTTTGCCTGTCTTTCAGGGTAATTCGTGATAAAGGGACTTATGATGAGAAAGTAAATGGTCTTGCTTGTTGTGGTCTTGACTGGCTTTCCTCCCTCTCTTTCCTTGAACCCATTCACACTTCACAATTATACTGCCATTATTCCACTTTAACTTGTACAATTCCATCCATTCTGCAGTTTGTCAGGTTTTTAAAATATTTTTATTAAAGACTTTTCAATATAAACAAATACAGAAACAAAGAAAAGAAAAAAAGAAACGAGAGAGAGAGAGAGAAACAATCAACATTGACTTCTGACTTTCCTAATGATGGTTCTACATCCTACTATATAAGAAAACTTATCTGATTATATACTATTCACACACTTCTTCAGCTTAATCAACCCTAATAATTCTCAAAACCTACTATTAACATTTTATTCTCACTATTCTGCTAAAATACAATAAAAGATTCCCAGGCTTTCAAAAATGACCCCAGTGATTTTTCTCTAATCAGTGTTGCTAGTTTATCTATGTCAGCTAAATCAGTCAATTTCAACAACAAACCCTCATTTGCTGGAGTGATACCACTTTTCCATTTCTTTGCATATATTAATCTTAAAATTAATCTGCCATGATCATATATTGTAGTAATCTTCCATATCTCTTCTCCAGATACTATATAAAATTCGAAGTTTGTGAGTGATCTTGTCTGTTTGCATCAGGCAGGCGAAGACCTCATACGATTGGCTGTGTGAGGCGAGAAGTCCTCATATGATTGGCTGACTGTGAAGATTCTATGGAATCCTGAGGTTGGCAGTTCAGGGAGGGGCTTTTAAAATTCTCAGCCAGAGAGCTCAGGCCAGTTGCTATGGAGACAAGGCCCAGCAGCAAGAAGGAAGGCAGTGTATTCCCTTAGAAACCAAACCTCTGTTATGTTAACAACGCTGAATACAGATTGAATTGGGAAATGTGGGGAAAAGTTATAGATACTGGAGAAGGCAGTTTGCTGAGTTCTTAAGAGGAAAATAAAATCCTGAGCAACACTGGGTAAATACACTAGTTTCCCAATAAATACAATTCAGGTTTCAATTTCATATTAGCCTTCAAAATCTACCGTACCAGGCTATATATGTGTCTCCAAAATTCTTTAGCCCTCCCACAAGATCACTACATATGATAAAATGGCCCAACTTGTTTCTCGCGTTTTGACCATGCATTAGAAATCCCTTTAGGCATTTTGGCCAATTTTTATGGAGTCAGACACCAATGGTGCATCATTTTATAAAAATTCTTCTTAAGATCATAACATAAGCTGAATTTCACTCCCTTTAACCACATTTTCCCACTGTTCCATGTATATATTATATCTCAAATTCTGGCCCCATTTAATCATACAATTTTTAACTTGTTTCTCTTCCAACTCTGTCTTAGGAAAAGTTTAATGCATCTTACCAATCAAATGTTCTTCATCCATACACAGCTTCACCTCAAATTCATTTCATTCTTTTCAAAACCATACATTTTCTTACCCAGTTTAAATCTTTCAAATATTTGTCTGTGAGAACACCATTGAAAATTGTAACCCTCTGTCAGTAGTTCCCCAGCTGACTGAATTCTATATATTGTTGTTGATTAAATTCCAAAAGATTCTGATAAGTTACCTACTTTTCCTTTGCTTTGTTGTTTCCTTCTTATAAACAGGTTGTTGTGTTGAGGTCCACAGAGGAATCTTGGGGCATTACCTTGGTTTATATCTGTTCCAACTTCTTAACAAGGGGCATCCTACAAAATGATTGTTGAAATCTTCACTTTAGCTTTATCATACTTTAGATAACTGTGCCACCCAAAACTTTGTATTTAACATTCAGTTTCTTCCCTTGCCATATAAATTTCAATTAGCCTCTCTGCAGTTGTTTAAATATCACATCATTCATCAAAAGCAGAATTGCCTGAAACAGAAATAACAATCTCAGCTGTTTCTGGGGTTTGTAGTTTGGTGAAGCCCTAGAGCTCTCTGCCTGAAGATTCTAACTTCCCCTCCCTAAACTACTAATTCCAGCATTCCATAGGATGCAAGCCTTGCAGTCAAAGCAGAATAATAGCACTATAATTGTGTGGTATGAATAAACCTTTGGACTCCTTACCACACAGAAGTGAATGTTAGATGGCCCACTGACAGGAAAAGGCTGTCCACCTGCTACAGGACCAGGCTACTGGTATCATCTATGCCTGGCTTTTCATTCAAACACAATCCTTCTAATTCAAATATCCTCTTTTTAATTCATTTTTTTCCAAATGCTTAGAAGACTGGCAACCCAACAGATTCCTGTTTATCTACAAATTACTTATTCAGTCATCTATTCAAGGGGAGACTGAGCAAAGGAAGAAAATAAATTATAATATACTGCTAGGAAAGTATCTAGAAAGGAAAGTCAGCCTGAAATCTGAAATTCTAGCACATCCTGTTTGCATCCATCTTATCATATAAAAGTTTAATGTGGCTGTTCAAGGTGAGCATTAGTTTTAATTCATGTGATTTATATGAAAATTAGAAGCAGAATTTTAAGATGTTTTCAGTGCTGCTGGTAAGGAGTGCTTATTCATAGTAGATCTAGGCATGCCACAAATTGAGTTGCTGGTAACTTTTGTTACTTACTAAATATGTGTATGGTAATTATATTATAT